>JABSTT010004989.1:0-19462 GCA_013339685.2 Hyalomma asiaticum
GTGGTGTGAAATACAGACTACACCAGCTGGATAACACCGAGTAAGATGAGCCAGGCTGTTGGAATGTAAGCTCTCCGTCTTTGCTCGCTCCGGTCGCAACAAGGCAAACATTTTCGTTCCCACTTGTACCCCTATCTGCTTCCAGAAAACTTCCAGAAAGGTGCTGCAGGCTTGACTACATTTACTTTAGGCTGGTGAAATAAGCAAATACAGTCGAGCCCGACTAGATCGAACCTGTTTATATCAAATTATCCTGTATATCAAACAATTTCTAAACACGGTAAATTTACATTGAGAATATATAGCAAAAGTTACTGCTACATCGAACGAAAATAGCAACGACAACCGATATATCAAACTCCATGTGCCTCAAAAGTGCCCCAGCAAGTTGGCTTTCCCTCGCGGTGGCGGGGAAAACTGCCGGCGCCACCCTAGAAAAAGTGGTTTAGACCGGGCTGTGCAAGGGCGAACACCCCCCTGCAAAAAATGATCCTGGCCTGCTCGCAGCGCTTACAGCCAATCAGAGGCCGTCGTGCTTTCTCCGAGGCGCGGAGGCAGTACAAGTGAGCACCATTATTTTCTTTCTTTATGCTTGTGTGCCTGCTGCTGTCCTCATTCAGCATGGTCCGTGCTGGTGGTGTTTGTTGCCTGTTGACGCTCTGTGAACTTTCGTGGCGCGCTGTCGTCATGGCTTGTGCGAAGAGGCAGAATTTGCAGTTCGCCGCGAAACTCAAAATCATAAATCGAGCCGGCTGAAAGCCGCCTGGTGGAGAGGCTGCTGCAGAACCTTCGTGTCGACAGGGAGCTTAAGATCGACTTGCTCGGAGCTCTTTCTATGCTGAGTAGATCGTGGGCAGATGTCACGAAGGAGACAATCCAGAACTGCTTTAGGCATGCCGACTTCTGCATGCCTGGTGATGACACCCCAAATTCCGATGACAGCACTGAAGACACCGCAGGTGTTTCCGCCGAAGTTTGGAGCAAGCTGGCAGAGTTCCCGGGTGCTATCGACGGATCGACATTCGACGAGTTCGTCAGTGCGGACGATGATGTCGCCATCATGGGCCAGCTACAAGATGAGGACTACGTTGCAGACGTCATGCCGACCACGAGCCAAAGCGACAGCAATAAGGAAAATGACGATGGCCCGTTGCCTACATCTTCCGAAGTGATTAGTGCACTTGCGTTGGTCCAGCGATATTGCGTGAATATGGAAGGTTGCGGCCTCAGCTGCTCCGACTCGTTGGACAACGTGGAGGCGTGCGTGCTGTTGCAGGCAGCGAAGTCATTGAAACAGAAGAAAATCCAGGACTATTTTGTTCCAAAGTAGGGCACGCAAATAAGCCACCACATTAATAAAGTACTTTTCTTATTGGTATGTGCCTTTGCGTCATCAAATCCTATAGCGGCCCTATATCGAATTATGCCATATATCGAACTAATAAACGTTTTTTGGCGAGTTCGATATACCCGGGTTCAACTGTATGTGATGATATGTGGATGCGCTGGTTCGGTTATGCCAGAACAACACAGTGCGCCGTGCGGTGGCGACTCGGTGATGACCTGTGTGACGTTTTGAATTTGCGCGCCGTGTGGGGGCGAAATGTGTATGTGCCGTGCGGTGGCGAAGAGGACGGCGATCTGGTGCGCGTGTGGCTCGAGAAAGCGTGGCAGTGCGAGAGCTGTGCGCGGGCATCGGAAGATTCCAGGGCTGTCTCCTTCGCTGGGCGTCCGGTCCGTGGGAGAACCAGCAGGCCTACTTCCTGTTGCCTCGGTGTAATCGAAGCACTCCCTCCTGTCCCACCACGAGAGGAAGATCGGGCCAGGGGCCGGGCACGAGGCCGGGCCAAGCCTTGCCGCTTTGTACTCACGGTCGCACTGAGGGTTCGTCTACGACCATGCGGGGCCGAGTACATCTTCGCGGAGCAGTTCCAGTGGGCCGGAACTCCGGGATCAACGGCCGCGCCTCTATACGTGACCACGGCGCTCACCGAGCTACGTCATCGGACACTCGACGACTTCGACTCGGTGACATCATTGGCTACTTCGTCTTCACCTCTGAACCGTATGAGCATCTTTTGACTCTCGCGCGTAGCGGACAGGATATGGATTTTTAACTGTGTTCGTCAACTCTTTTACGTCGTTTGCGTGTGTAATTACGTTCTACGTGTGCTTGTTCACCTGCGTGCTGCGTCGTTCTTTCTGGGGCGAATTCTGAACCCAAACGTAACTTCACACTGTATACCCTTATATACTGTACTTGCACGAATCTAGCGCACCCTCAAATCTAACTCACCTGAATGCACCTGAATTTATTGCTTTAATAATGTAAGTGTGGTATGCCACTGTGTTGGCAATCAGAAGAAAGACACGAGCGTTGCTTGCCTTTACAGAATAAAAAATTTGTTCTTCCAGCAGTTCCTTTTCCGGTGCAATCTATTTTTGTTGCTTTGAGATCACTTATGCTCGCGCTGCAATCGCACCGCTCGTTAGCATGGAACGCTCAGCCTACATTAGGTTTAACATAATGATACCTTCGCATTTATACATGCGAGGGCTGGGTAGAGTTTCACAATATACGTCTATATATTGTTACGAGGCCGAAGTCGTTTAAGAGTTGACGTTTATTCCGGAGGCTCCGAACCGAACAACAAGATGGAGCGAGGCCAGGGAATAAACTCCTCTTCTTCCTCTTCTTTCTCCTCCACCTTGCTTTCCACAAGCACCGTGACATTTCTCCCCGCGCAGACGAAGCCCGCCGGGCGAGTCAGTTGGCGCCTCGTTGGGTGTATGGTTTAAGCCGGGCGACATGCGTTACCTGAGTTCGGGCCGAACGTCGGCCAGTAGCGGTGAGGCGGGCGATGGTGTAGTTCACCTCACTCAGGCGGTCAGTAATCACAAACGGGCCATCATAAGTTGCCAAAAGTTTCGTGCATAGCCCACGTTTCCGCACAGGGGCCCACAACAACACGAGGTCACCAGCTACATAGGTAATGGCGCGGTGTCGGCTGTCGTATCTGGCCTTTGATGAGTCTTGGGCAGCGAGTGTCCGTAGACGAGCAAACCGACGAGCCTCTTCGGCACGACAGAGAATCTCTGCTATGGAACAGTCATCAGCAGACGAGAAAGGAAGGATGGTGTCTAGCGTATGACGTGGACGGGCGTAGAGGAGAAAGAAGGGACTGTAGCAAGTCGTCTCGTGCCTCGCTGTGTTGAACGCATACGTTATAAACGGTAGAATCTCATCCCAGTTTTTGTGGTCTGATGCAATGTACATCGCAAGCATGTTGGTAAATGTACGGTTGGTACGCTCTGTGAGCCCATTCGTTTGCGGGTGGTAGGGAGTGGAATGCCGAAAGGTACAAGCACATAAGCGTAGGAGCTGCTCTACCACGTCCGCAGTAAACTGACGTCCACGGTCGCTGATGATGACTCGAGGTGGTCCGTGCCTAAGAATAACAGAGCGCAGCAAGAAAACGGAGACGGCGGCGGCCGTGGCAGATGGAATAGCGGCCGTCTCGCAGTACCGGGTGAGATGGTCAACGCACACGACTATCCAACGATTTCCTGCGGTCGATCGTGGGAAAGGACCTAGCAGATCAATACCAACTTGCTCAAAGGGGGAGCTTGGAGGTGATACAGGCTGGAGTTGACCGGCGGGAGCTTTCGTGGGATGCTTATAACGCTGACAAGTGGGGCAGCTGGCGACGTACTGTTCGGTGGTTTGACGCATTCTCGGCCAATAAAAACGTTCCTTGGCCCGGTACAGTGTCCTTGTTGATCCCAGATGACCTGAAGTAGGGTCATCATGCATGGCTAGCAGGATAGAAGTGCGGAGGCTTTCCGGAACCACCAGCAGGAGTTGTGCACCAGTTGCTGTGTAGTTCTTCTTGTACAGTAAGCCATCGCGAACACAAAAAGGACGAGGCGGGGTAGACCTTTCCGAGGCTTGAAAGCATGACTGCAAACTGGGGTCCTTGTGCTGCTCAGCTTTGAACTTGTCCAGGTCGGGAAAAGCAGGTGTGAGGGCAGCCAGGTAGTTGTCAAAACTGTCCGCATCGCAGTCTGTGGACGGCAGTGGCATCCTCGAAAGGCAATCTGCATCAGCGTGACGCCGGCCAGTCTTGTACGATACAGCGAAGTCGTACTCTTGTAGTCTGAGGGCCCAGCGTGCAAGTCGGCCAGATGGATCGCGCAGACTTACAAGCCAGCAGAGGGAGTGGTGGTCCGTAACAATCTTGAAGTGTCGACCGTATAAGTAAGAACGAAACCTCTGGACTGCAAAGACGACGGCAAGGCATTCCTGCTCGGTTACGGTGTAGTTACACTCAGGCTTGCTTAGTGAGCGGGTGGCATAAGCGATAACGTGTTCTTTCTCAGTGTGTCGCTGGACGAGTACGGCACCGATACCCACACCGCTAGCATCTGTGTGAACTTCGGTCGGTGCTGAGGAGTCAAAGTGCCGTAGAAGTGGTTGTGACGTCAAAAGAAACTTGAGCTGCCGAAAAGAAGCGTCGCACTCTGCAGTCCAGTGGAACGGTTCATCTTTCCGCAGAAGGCATGTCAGTGGGTAAGCAACGTCAGCAAACCGATTAATAAAGCGACGGAAGTATGAACACAGTCCCAAGAAACTGCGCAGCTGCTTCACAGAACGCGGTCGTTCGAACGCCTCGACTGCCTTCGTCTTCTCTGGATCAGGTCGTATACCGTCTTTATCCACAAGATGACCTAAAACTAAAGCTTGCCGCTCACCGAAATGGCATTTTTTCGAATTCAAGACTAATCCAGCGTTCTTGACACAGGTAAGGACAACATCCAGACGCTTATTGTGTTCGCTGAATGTGCGACCAAAAATGACAACATCGTCGAGGTAGCACATACAAATTTCCCACTTCATGCTGCGCAGAATCGTGTCCATGAACCGTTCGAACGTTGCGGGCGCGTTGCAAAGCCCGAATGGCATTACATTAAACTCGTAGAGTCCATCAGGGGTCACAAACGCCGTTTTTTCTTTGTCCGCCGGGTCCATCGGGATCTGCCAATATCCCGACCGCAAATCCACCGACGAAAAATACGATGCTGAGTGCAGGCAGTCGATGGCGTCGTCAATACGAGGAAGCGGATAGACATCCTTTTTAGTGACCGCATTGAGGCGTCGATAGTCCACGCAGAACCTCCATGTCCCATCTTTCTTCTTCACGAGTATCACTGGCGCCGCCCAAGGACTACTCGATTCCTGAATTACTCCCTTTCCTAACATTTCCTGAACCTGCTCATTAATAATCTTTCTTTCCGATGGAGAAACCCGATAAGGCTTTTGCCTGATCGGATGTGCCGTGCCCGTATTGATCCTGTGGCACGTGCGAGACGCTGGGATCGTGGAAGCATTGGTGTTTTGCGCGAAGTCGAACACAGGTAGGTGCCTTGAAAGCACACTGGCCAAAGCATTGCGCTCACTGGTGCTAAGCGATTGATTGATCATTCGACCAACGCGCGAATCGGTAGGTCCAATGCTTGTCTCTTTACTGGGAGCAGCTCCGTCTGTAACCGTGGCCACCGCGAAAAATTCATCCTGTCTGAAGGTGGCGAGTTTCAAGCCGTCAGGAAGTATCGCAGGTTCCGCAGAGTAGTTCACTGTCCACAAACCAGCGTGCCCGTGTTCCACTGGGACAAGGCAGTGGGGGATGATTACGTTCTTTTTAGCGCAGGTTAAATGAATAGGCTCCACTGTGGCTTCAAACATTTCCGCTGGAAAGCTGGTGCAAGCAACTGGAACACAGACAGCTGATAAGGCAGGCACGACGGTATCTTCACAAACAGAAAAGCTACTCTCGTGATAGGGATCACTGTTCTCCAAAAGTCCAGAAGGAAGGTCGCCGCGTACTAACAATTCGCCACTTTGGCAATCAACTGTGACTCCACACTGCTTCAGAATGTCAATACCTAAGATCACGTCGTGCGTGCACCGAGAGATGACCACGAATTCCGTAGCAAAATGTCGACCACCCAAGAGTACATCAACAGTACACGTGCCAACGGGACACAGTGATTCACCACCGACTCCTACAAACATTCCCGTCTGATCCCATCGAAACATTACTTTGCGACGTAGTGCCTGTTTAAAGACGAGACTCATCACAGAAATAGTCGCACCAGTGTCTACTAAAGCCATTGTGGGCATCCCATCAACAAGCACACGCACCTTGTTCTTTATCATAAAAACGGGAGGAGGTATATCTTCGTGCAGTGAATTCCCAGCGACCTCACCCCCATCGGCCGCGCTTGTTAGTTTCCCGGAGGTGGCGATGGCAGGCGCCGCCGTGGAGACGGAGAGCGGCGTGACCAAGGCGCTGACGGTGGAGTCAAGCTCCGATCGGAGGCGGGTGAAACGTTTCGCAAACTTCTTTGCCCGAAGTTATTATCCGGTGTCGCGTGGGTTGGCCATCGTGCTCCGGGGTCGCGTCGGTCATTTCGCCAAAATCCGCTAGCAGGCCGCCCGGATCGAGGCGGCTGTCAGTGTTCGCAGAACCGTGCTATGTGGCCGGGTGCGCCACAGTTGTAGCACATAGTAGAAGGCGGGCGTCGACGCACAAACGGCTCTTCAAAGTAGACAGGTGCGTCTGGATAAGAACCACGGCCAATATCGCTGGCCTCCTCATAATAATCCGTCCGGGGTCGTCGGTAGCGGCTGTTGAAGTCGCAGCGCTGCTGGCGATCGGGCCTCGTCGAGGGGGGCGACACTGAACGATGGGGTTCTGTGTAGAAGTCGACGTCCGCAGCATTCACTGACTGCCATGCAGAAGCAGGCCGTGCACACACGGCGTCTTGTGGAGGGCACGCGGCTGCAGCGAAACGTGATGTGGATGACACCATTTCATCACGTCGAAGCAGCTCCTCACGGACGATTTGGCGTATTGTCGAAGCCAAGTCTGTCGACGAGATCATATCCGACGACGAGCTCACGTCAACACTTGCTGCCGTCGTGACGTTGGCCAACCTACCGAACTTGGTTGTTATTCGTCGTGTCTTCAACGTCTCGAAGGTACGACAATGTCGGATGACGTCAGACACCGAATTCAAATTGTCCTTGCCAATGAGAAAGTGGTAGACGTCTTCGGCGATCCCCTTCAGCAAATGGCCGACCTTATCCTCTTCGGACATCCGCGGACTCACCAACTTCGTAAGCCTCAGTATTTCTTCAATATAGGCCGTACAAGTTTCGCCAGCAAGCTGGGCCCTTTGGGCGAGAGTCAGCTCGGCCCGCTTTTTCTTTGCAGAGGTATCGGCCCCAAAGCAGTTCCTCAGCTCTTCAGTAAATGTGTCCCAGGTCGTCAAAGTGTCCTCGTGGTTCTCGTACCAGACGAGTGCGGTGTCAGTTAGCGAGAATACAACATTCGTCAGCCGTGTATCTAAATCCCATTTGTTGCTTCTACTCACGCGTTCGTAGTGAGTTAGCCATTCGTCCACGTCTTCGCCAGGTTTTCCTCCGAAGGGGCGTGGCTCCCTGTGAGGCTGTGACGGGCCAGCAGGCGTCGATGTGGAAGCGTCCGAGGTGGTGGGCATGTCAGGTGGCAACGGCGGAAGACCGGCAAGGCGACGGCTGCGGCGAAGGCAAGACAGCAGGGCTTCCGTGTTCGGGCGTCGTACCCAGCACCTCCACCAAGATGTTACGAGGCCGAAGTCGTTGAAGAGTTGACGTTTATTCCGGAGGCTCCGAACCGAACAACAAGATGGAGCGAGGCCAGGGAATGAACTCCTCTTCTTCCTCTTCTTTCTCCTCCACCTTGCTTTCCACAAGCACCGTGACAATATCATTATAAATTGCCATAAGTACAGAGATAACTCCATTTGGGGACTTGAAGAAAACCTGCAAGCTTGTCTTCGAGTTCCGGTTATTTTCCCATTTTCAGCCCATAGAAAACTTTCCCTGTCGACGTGCAGCTAGATATTGTGGTGCTTTCTTTGTTTACATTATACCAGTACTGCACGGGCACTTCTAATCGCAATCTGTGTCATAGATCACGATTTGGCTGATGTCAGCGACTCAATGCAAATTATTCTGGACTGTGTTGCTGCAAAAAGGCATAAATAAATAAAATGCACTCTGCCACCATGGGCGCCGCCATTATGCGATGGCATAACACTTCATCTGTGCCCTCTCTAGTGGGAGGCTCGTGCAAGCGCCACAAATGCAGTTTCTATTTCATACTTGATTCTAATGTATGTGCAGGCAATTTTTGGGCTCATTTTATCATAAAAAAGGTGCGTGTTAAAATCGTGTAAATATGATACATGTACTCATGTTTACCAACGCCGGCTGTCACACACCATTTTTACAGCCTAAGCTGTTATGAGATCACAAGGGCTGTTTTTGGCACCGTAGTTGTCCGCCGCCGCCGCCGGTATCCGTAACCACTATCGCGCTAATTTTATAAAAAAAATAACCGGGACCGAGGAGGATTCGAACCCGCATCCTTCTGCGTGGCAGACGAGCATTCTACCACTGAGCTACTCCTGTGGTTGAAAAATTATCGCCAAAAGACCTATACAGGTATAAAGCCTGCCGAGGAATCGCATAACAAAGGTAATGTTACGTTGCAGAATAGTAATACGTCACTACGCGTCGTGGAAAGTGGATTGCATAACGAGTGCGAGGAATCATTTGAAATAACACAGGGGTGCATGCTTTGTAGCTCTGCACCCATTACAGAGGCATTATCAGCGTCATCATTATGAAACGATCTTCTTCAACTTTTCCGTCATCATTATCACGAAGCGCTCCCTCGTGAAGAAGTTTTGTTGTACCGTGCCAGCCATGGCCTGAGTTCCCAGAACAGACATGCTCAAATGCACTAGCACATGTTTGAATGAAGGTGAACATTTTAAGGAACCTGCATGGTAGTGCAAGCACTCACGCTTCAATGCAGGCAGTCTCGTCAAAACTGTGTTCCATTGTGATACATCCACTTGATGGCAAAACAATGAGAGTTATCTCAGCATTTTTTTAATTATTTGTAGTTGCGTGCCTCCATTTTTTTGGTACACACACTCCACCATAATGTGTCACTATCAAGCGTCTGCTTTGTAGCCCTTTTCAAGCTTGCAGACTCGACAAAAACACGTCTTAGCTGAGACACGAGCACATAGTAGATACCCTCTTCTCATCTACCTAAATGGGGAGTTTTGAAGCGACAGATTTAGTAAGGTTCCAAAGCCAGATAAGTCTCCTATGCTTAAAGGACAAACTAAACTTTTAACAGATTTTTTTTCAACTCCTCATAGCTGTGGCAGTTATGTACAGTTTCGTGATGAAGAGTAAAGTGGTTTCATTTGTGCTTTACGCAGCTGTACAAAATGTCACAGCAGTGTCCAAGTACCGTATAAACCGGAATATAGGTCGACCCCCCAATTTAGAATTGCCGAAAACCAAAAGATGCGCAATGGCCACACAATCAATAAGCACCATTACCTCAAAACAAATGCAATTTTAAATACTGTACAGTGATAATGCTATATATATAAATATATATTCACACACAGGTTCCATATGCGAGAAGGCCAAAAAAAACGCCTCAAGCACAAAAATGCCTCATAAAACATCGCAACCGTGACAGAGAACCTATTAACTGTACCCTGCTAAGTGCAAATTCTTGTACCTTACCAATGGCTTTCACCTGGATGTACCTGGGGATAATCAGTAGCAATATTTAAATGCAGTCCTGCACAGGCTTCACAGTCTTTGTTTCAAGCTCAGCATGCCATGCAATCCGGCACTGAAATGAAGTTTTCTTTTGCTTGCTGCTGGTTATGAAGTGAGCCTTCTTTTTCTTTGTCCACCAGTGGAGACTGCTTTTTTCATTTTGGTGTCACATGCATGGCCACTTTTATTAGTGATGAGGCCCGACCACGATAAAGATGACCACGATCTGCGCATCACGATTCGGCTGATGTCAGCACCAGGCTCACTGCTGATATAGTTTGAACCTTGTAGCGGCAGTCATTGTTAAATTGCAATCAAAATGCCGATCCAGATCAGTGTCGATCACAATGCCCGTGTAACGCCGGTATCAAACACTTGAAACACACGCTGTGCTGTTAGATTTCTATGTGGCTCCACAAACTCGGTCTCCTTTTGGTTGAATGCTGTGGTGAAATGTCATTGGCTTCCACACGTTTTCCCATAAAAGTGAAACTAAAACTACCTGTAGCCTTAAAGGGGCGCTGACACGAAAATTTTCGTCTGATGTTTTTTGCTGCAATACGTAGCTGAGTATCTCTTAGCCATAACACGGCGCATCAATTGCTCCAGCGCATGTCAGATAATTATTTACGGCCTGTCTATTACTCACTAGTTTCAGTTTTGGTTTGGCAGAGCTCAAAAAACGACAAGGCACCCGGTGCAACTGGCGCCATCTAGCGCTCGCAATGGGGTAAACAAGTTCAACCACTTGAGCACACATAACTGTGACACACTTCCGCACGACAGCCGACGCGTGCTCGTTTTCTTTCGCCTGTCGCACGTCCTGCGCATTGTTGTTGCTGTTGCTGTCATCGTTGTTGGGTGGCAACTATTTTCTTGAGGTCTGGCGTCGCCGGCAGTCTAATAACGCAGCTGCAGCGAATAATCAGTGGTGGCTATGACGTCATCATTGCTAGCTGCACTGTCGGAGCTCGCCTGCCGTGGTGACGTCGCGGAAGTTGGGGGTCCCCTTTAGGTCACCTTTGCAATTGTCGATGTCGCGATGTACCACGTCTAGCACTCGATTGCGCATGCGAACTTCAGTATTCATTTAAATGACCTTCGGAGCTGTGTTCACCATTGAGATTTGGTAGGTGACATGTGCATGTCCACGAAAATCGATCCCGCAGGCTATCTTAGCAGCGAAAGCTTGGTGTCAGTGCCCCTTTAATAGATTCACAAGAGAATTATGAAAATGTGAAGGGCTGTCACCCCACAACTCGAAACATGAACTGCTGCAATTCTCCATGTAAACAAAGTGATGCTGATGATGGTAATGGCGATTGGGGTGGTTGAGTTCAGTCGCTTATAGTTTCCAGACCCCTTAAATTTTTCTGCCAGTGACCGGTATATAAGACGGGGGGGAGGGGGAGGGGTTCTCATTGCGTTTCTTTTCTTTATTTTTTTTTTTGTTAATTTGGCATATATTCTGGTTATTACAGTAAACTGTTGTGTTTCCATCCTCTCTATTATGCAGGCATGCACTCTACCTGCATAATTTGCACCCTCATGTAATTTGTGCACCCCTAACTTATTAGCCAGTATGCGTGCCTTCCTCCAGCTTACTCTTCTCTTCCACCATGAGCAAGCACTCACAAAATGCAAAAACCTGAGTTTGAATTTTCAGGAGAGGAAGTGTGCGAGAGCATAGCAGCCAGAGCTCCACCTGTGCCTCTGCAGTGTGACAGAATCTATACGTGTTAATTCTAGCAGCTTCTCCATGAGGCACTCACATTCTGGTTGTCCATAAGTGATAGGCTGCAGTACCTATACAGCTTAAACTCATAGTGAAGGGAATAAGAACTGTCCACCGCCAAGCACTCCAGCATGAATGAGAGTCGTGCTTGATACTGGTGTTTTGAAAGGTGGCTGCCGGTGTTCGCAGTTCGGAGTCTGGCTCCTTGGCTAGTGATTTGGCTTGTGAGCCATTTGTGGTCCAAAGCTTTTACCCACTTCCCGGCTGTTCCGGTCCAAAACTACTTTGCCACTTTCTGAGACCGCGAAGAAAAACACGAATTGCGCAAGAAAAGCTCACAGGATGTTTACTTTTTAAAAGCTCTTGCGTTCTGTACCCAATTTCCTTAACAATATTCGAGCAGCGTGTGAAACTGCTTGAACCAAATTCCTGACTCACAAGATGTCTACTTTTTAAAAGCTCTTGCATTCTGTACCCAATTCCCTTTACAATTCTGTGTGAAACTGCTTGAACAGAATTTCTCAGTGCAGGCTTGGGTTATTGCTGGGGGTTTTGCAGAGAAACCCACTTCCCCCCCTTACAACCTCTTGTTCTGTGATAACTACAAACAGCACACTCCTTGCTGCTTCACCCTGGGATCTTACATATGAAACGGTTCTTCCCTTGTAGCATTTCTACGCACTCCATATCTGCAGACAGACCCTGCTATTTGGCTAGAGCCCTCACCCACCAGCTGTTGGATAAGGTTGTGGCAGCACTGCAGGTGTCGCTGCTTTCTTTCACCATGATTGTGTTACTGCGTTTGCATCAGTATGAAACTATTGACAACCGAAACTGCTAGAAGCTTAAAAAAAAACTTTCACTGCCATCTTATTAAGCTACGAAAAAAATACATACCTTGCACAGTGTCTCAACATAGCTGCTGTTTCCACAGCCGTTGTCTTCTTTGTGACTTGCTTCTGTAGAACGACTGTCATCAAAATGTGATGGAGGCACATAGTTCTCTTTTTCGCTAAAGTCGTCATCATCTTCGCTAACTGCTTCATTGCCACTTAAAAGGGCACACAGTGAAGAAGCAGCCATGCTTCACAGGAAACGGCACGCCAGTGAAAACACTCAGATATCTATAATGTCCGAGCTGAACATTGGGCCGTATTGCCGGGCAAAAAAAAAGTAAATATCAATAAAGTGAAATTCGTTTTTTTCTTCGGAGATGGTGCATCATGTTCAGGGAGAATGCGCGCACATCACAGTGAGAAAATCAGCAAAATTCAACACCAAACACCTTCATTGGGTTGTGCCAACAGCGGACCGCTAAGGCCTTGTTGCGTTATCAGGCAGGGGCCCGACAGTAAACTGGAAAGTGTTAGGACATGGTCCGTAAATAAACAAGTACCTTTGCTTTTCTTACGATACTTAATTTCCTGCTTAATATATGGTTTGTCCAACTATTTACATGTTACTTCAGATGTGTTCCCGAAATTTCCACATAATTTTTGCACTCCCTTCTTGAAGCCCTAGATACGGGAATGAAAGTGTGCCAATTACACAGGCAAATGTGTTATGTGCTCGGAGTGTCAATCACGCTTCTTTTGCTTTTTTTATTTTTCAGCTGGATCTTGATGATTCACGCTTTCTCATTCCTGCTACCGCGACTGCCCCACCTGGTCGGCAGAGCATGCTTGTTGCTACAAGAACTACAAAAGAGGTCCTTCCTCCGTCTCCAAGCTAAAGGACTTGAACCCAGCACTGTGGAGTTTCACTGAACCCACATTCATTGGCACATGCCTCGCACACATGATTTGAGACGGAGAATAGGTCCACTGATAGAACCACCGAAGAGACGACGGTGATGTGTGTTCTTCAAATAATGAAGTTCCGGGGTGTTGAACCCCCACTACGGCTTGTGTGTCTGGGTGAATTGTCAGCCCTACACTTTTCTGAGTCCGAAGGAAAGCACACCTGATTTTCATAGTGTGTCACCGTGTCACTCTCTCACCTTCTCTTCCAACCGACACACACTCATTGATCCCACTTTCCTTGTGTAGCCAACGTTCACTCATTGCGCACACTATGCTACTCTCCTGAGGATGTCTTGATGTCTCGTATTTTTCCTTAAAAAGTGCTGGTGCAGAGAAGTGATGCGTTACCCAGGTTACGACATTTGTTGTGTGTATCGCACGTGGATGAACTTTCCTCTCTGAATTGATCCACTGCCCCCTTTATGAGCTGGCGCTGAAGCACGAAATTTAAGTCAGTCAGACATTTGTGGTCACGAGGCTTTTCGAAAGCACGCTCAAGAGATTTTACCATTCGCACAAAGTCATAGCATTGCCAGTTTAGTGTCACCGAACGCTCCCCCTCATCGTGAACCACGTATAGATTCATCCTTGTTTTATGTGCTTTATTAGGACGTGCCATATCATTGTGAAATGGGGCAATAGCCCCCATGTTGTGCAATTTGCCCCCTCAGACAACATTGCTTGTGGTAGTCAACAACAAAACTTGTTGCTGGAAGCATGTCTCACACAGAGCTCTTACCTTTCCAGCCACTCAAGTAGATGCCAATGAGCACTCTTGGCTATTTGGAATTTTTTACAGTGCGCGTTAACTGCAGTTCCTCAACATTCACGTGTTTCGGTTTGGCACACTTGAAGCCCAATTACGCTGCAATTGCATTTATGATGTGTTGTTTTGTTCTTTCCCCTTCTTTGCAACTGTATGGAACTGCATACAGATTACGCGCAGAATATTGTACTTCCTTAAGTTCCTCATCTCAATACCACTTGAGCTTCTCATCAAACTGTTCTTTCATGTACTACGTGCGGCAGGCCCGTATCCAGGAATTTTTTTCGGGGAGGGCCCGCTTGCTGAAGGCCTTGACTGTTTGAGAAAAACATGTATTTTCATTATTTATTTTCGAGAAAAAGTGGGGTATGTACAGTAAAGTGCATTTTAAAATACAACATTAATAATAGGCTTAAATGTTATGTTATTAGCACCACACAATGTTATTAACAATTCCCCCCCCAACCAAAATTTCTGGAGGGGCCCGGGCGCCTAGGGCCCTCCCCCTGGCTACAGGGCTGACGTGTGGCGACTATTGTGTGGCGTTGAATGGTTGCTGCTGCAGACCGTAGCAGAGGCTTTAACTTTCTGCATGGGAGTGCATGTTATTACGAAGTGTACCCGCCATCACACCGCCCGCCAAGCTGTCGTATTGCATCACTGAGGTATCACCAAGGGTACTTTTTCGTACTACGCTGCTGCCTTTGCTGGAGTGTCACTCTGTTGTTGGAGAACTACAGCTTCTGTGCAGTGTGAGTCCACTTGTTGGCACCTCTGCACTATGAGCTAGTTGCCACGTCATGTTCATTGCAGTTTATTAGGAATAAAGTCAGTCCTTCTCTTTAGGCAGAAGTAATGCGTGGAGGCTGTGCAGCAATGTAGTGCTGCCGTCATGGTTTCCCTTAAAACAAACCCAAATGATAAATGGCAAAGACTTGGGCTTTCCTTTCTCCTGCCAGAACAACATTTGTAGTTTCCTTTCTCCCGCCAATTGTAGCAGTGATTTTGATCAACCCATAATGATGAAATTCAAAAACTTAATCACAGTGCTTGCTCAAGTTCTGTTGGAAGATCGTATGGAAAGACTCGGCAATTCTGTACCTTATCAGTTAGTGCCACTTATGTAAGCATATCACCCTCTCCCGGTAGCCTTTCGACAACTCGCAAGAGTTCTCGTGTCTGCCAGGACATGACCTCCAAGACAGGCATCACCACAAGGGCATGTCATCTTTGCATATTTACATTCCCCGAACATTTTTGTGGCAAACATGCTCTCTTCACAAGACGGTATCTCCTGCCGCAATTTCCTCGTCAGCTGTGGTTCCGAACTCTGGCAGCCTTTCTGTGTCATGGTCTGCCAATGTAATTAGGCATGATGGAATTTGGCTTTCGAATATCTTGAAGAAAAGGTAGCAAGTGCCTCTGTTTCTTAATTTTTTTGTTATATTTAGTGAGGTGCTTGCACATTCAGGAGATGTAACTTGGCATGTTCTGTGGCTCCAATGCTTGGCCATGGCACCATTCCTATGAAAACAGCTGACTTCATGCGATCCAATTTATGGAGCTTTGTCAGTTTCTAGTTTTTTAATTTGGAACATTCTTCTAGATTTTTAATGTGCTTCGCACGTGCCAGCAAGTGCACTCTCGACATACTGGCCGAGAGTTGAGTCAATGTGTGGGCAGTGCACTTTGAAACAGTGTACTTCACTCATACTGTTGGCACAGTGGTTAACTATTGTCACAATCCCCACGCTTTGCAGCGGAGAGGAACTTGTGTATTGGAACACGCATTATGCTTGCAGATGCCATTATCTAAGATGTGTACTGCCTCGACTGCGCTTATGTTTCAAGTGACCTAACCTCCCCTTTATTTCACCCCTTTTTTCTTTTGTATTTTCTTTTACCTATTTCGAGGTTACTTCACACCATTCCGCAGCACCAATTCAAATACAACCAGCCTTACATAAACTTTTTTATTGCTCTCACATGTACATTGATATCATTTTGAAAAAAAAGCTAAGGCAGTCAGTAGTGGCATTCCTTTTCTTTTATGATCAGACCCATAAATTTTTTACGCGCAGCCTCAATGGACAGCATGTATAGATGCCATATCTTCTATGGAGCTTGTAAGTTAAATGCTGAGCAGGGGTGCGGGCAGTATGAGGGTGTCACCTTGCTTTTTTGCTTCATGGCAACAAGCTGTGTGTTTGTTCTTCATCGATCCATAGAGAGTACTTGGGTGGCAGATGAGGATTGCATACAGAAAACATAATCATGTTGCAGTGTTTGTGTTTTAGCAGTCGCAGTGAAGCATCTTTTCATGGTGTGACTTCTGCAGGCTGTACACAGGTACAAGTACAGCTATTTGCATAAAAACACGGCAGTCGTGTGCTGATCCTGTTGTTTCCATGTGACGAGGGGTCTTCAGTGTTCATGCTATTGCCAATTGCGCTGAGCAGATCGTGGTTTTCAAAATGCTGAAGATGTTTCGTTGTGAGAATATTGCATTGCTGCATAGGAAGCTGTCAGGTTTCTTACTTTTACTTTGGCATTCCCATTGACATTCACAAATGGTGGATCGGATGCTTTGATGGATTGTGATTAGGTCGCTTTATGATAGACTTGAAAAAGTGTCGATGCAGCTCTCCTGTGCATCTTCAGCGTAAAAGATTGTCGCCAGAATCGAGCACCTTTGTGAAGAATGAACTGGTTTACGTTAGGGCTACGCAAAACTCTAAGCCTAAATTCATCTGCCGGGGCCAATGTGTGGGAAAAGCAATTATTAATTACTTGTTCAGATGTTGCTTGTGTTTCATTTCATAAGTTATGACATCAGCTTATAGATGCACACATCATGAATTGCAGTAAAATCTTGTGGACATTTTCTTGTCTGCTGTGAGAGCCCACTTGCCCGCAAATCATAAAGGCACATGTTCTGGTGTGTTTGGGCAGCTTTCTACATACTGGAGTAAAAGAAGAGGTTCAAGAATCACCATGCCAAGTTTATTTCCAATGCACTGAAGCGCAGATTCAAACTGTACATACATTCATTGAAAACGGATATGTGCGCACGATTTGCACACATTCTTTTGTTGTGTTACACACCTTGTGCGACCATGTTCTTATCACAAATGCAGTGTTTAGCAAAATACATGAGCTGCTTGCTTTTCATCGTGCTGATCCATAGTGTACAGTTGTCTCAGTGTGTTGTGATCTGAAACTGACACATTATCCGAGTGAATTTGTGGTGGCTTGTATGTAAAATATGGACTTGTATATATTGCATTCATTTTGTTTCTGAATGGCTGATAAGTCCATCCTCCTCAAAGGGGCTCCACATCAGTTGCGCAGATTAATGCGATTTGCATCAACTCTTTATCAGCAGCTTTTTAGCGCAGTATTATGCCATGTGGAGCCTAGATGATGTCAACGAGAGCTGTAAGAATGGAAATCCTGAATCTAATCAGCAACATTTGTAGGGCAAGACAGATGTATTTACATGATTGTAAGTCGACTCGGTTGTAGGATGACCCTTCCAATTAAGGAAACCTTGTTAATAAAACAAATGACTGGCAGTATAGTTATGGTTTTGATTGTGTCAACACCTCAGCTTTGGATTTCATATATCGTCAAAATGGGTCAACTTACAATCATGTAAAGACACTGTGTTTTGTTGTTCTGGTCCAACTGGAGGCACTGTCTCAGCAATGCTCTCATGCAGTGATTTGCAAATAGGAATCACCTGGGGCACATAAAGCCACTTTTAACGGCCCATGAAACACACACCCAAAAGAGAACATGTTTTTTTACGCGAGTTTGTATGTTTAGCCTTGACTCGGTAACTCTTCTTACCTGCCTCCAGAACTCAATCTGCACAAGATCACCTTGGCCACTCTAAGTCAACACCTGTTTCGCGCTGCATATTGCCTTAATTTATAAGGCACCCCCCTCCCTCCCTCTCCCTTTCCCTCCATCACTGCAAGGGGTCTGTAATGACCTTCACTGGTCCCTAAAAGCCACTGACATACGGTGTTGTGAACCACTGCATTAAAGCTTGTATAACAGACATGCATGGATGGCTGTACTTCTGAAATAACTTGGTCACTGCAACTCCAGTGACATTTTGTGCTTGGGCTTAGATAAGAAGACTGTGCTCAGCGGCAGCGGCAGCCACACGAACATGGTGCCAGGCACTAGTAATTCCGTTATCATGTACATTTTGAGTTCTGCGTTATAACATACTGCTTGCTCTACAGTGTCTTCGTTGATTGCTGTAAACAGAGGTGTGGATGTCTGTACATTCCGTCATGAAAAAGCAAATGCTATATATCTGCTGCTAAAAACAACCAGATGGTCACACTGAAACAGCACCAGAGAAAGCGCGAGAAAGAAAACAAGAATACAGGGCCTCATGTGATCCCTCTTCTCGTTCTTTGTTTGCTTTGGTGCTGCTTTAGTGTGATTGTCAGCTAGCTAGCCCAACAATACGGCTTAAACAGATGGTGTATACCTTCTTGTGATAGGGCATACACTCCACGTGTCATGTGTTCGGAGCTATCACCTCTGTCAGTCCACGAACGTTTGCTGCAGGTGCGCCAAGAAGTGTTTCGATGGTTGACATCTCAGGATATTACTGGCAACAAATAGCAAGTGTGTACAGAGAGCTTACATGTACGGGGTGTCCAAGCTAACTTTGAAGAAGACAATCTTTAGAAAGTGCAACAAGATGTGACTTTTTCACTAGTGGTAAGTCGAAAGTACTTAGTTAATTATTGAAAATAATTGTTTAAGCTGTTACGTTTAATTCCACTTATCTCATTCTCCATCACTGCCCCGCCACAGTGGTCTAGTGGTTATAGCACTCGGCTGCTGATCCGAGGGTCGCGGGATCGAATCCCGGCTGCAGCGGCTGCATTTCGATGGAGGCGAAACGATGAGGCCCGTGTTCTGTGCAATGTCAGTGCACGTTAAAGAACCCCAGGCGGTCAAAATTTCCAGAGCCCTCCACTACGGTGTCTCTCATAATCGGAGCTGGTTTTGGGACGTTAAACCCCACATAACAACATCATTCCCCATCACTGCAGAGTAACAGTGGCATGTGCTTGCCTTGCACCTTTCTTTGCCTTTTGACAAATTTAAAATGCAGCACAAATTAGGGCTGGAGTAGCTTGCTCTAATGTTTTGATGGAGATGTTTTCAAATGCAATGTCAAACTAGATGTCCGGATCTGTGCAATTATGCAAGTATCTAGTAACTTTTACATCTAGTGCGTAATAACTAAGCATTGTTAGCATACCAGTGTGTGTGAGGCTAGCACTAAGGGAGTGACATTGGTCAGGTGATTTTATCCCATTGCCCTTTTTTTTTCTTTTTAAATTGGTTTGGCCCGAATTGGCCGGGGCACACTGCATGCCTCCACAGGCATATGAAAAAATACCATGTGTGCTCATTTAAAGGAA
>JABSTT010004990.1:0-15253 GCA_013339685.2 Hyalomma asiaticum
CACCATTTTTCTTGATTCGGGGTAAACAGACGACAGATGAAGACTGGTAGTCACTGCCAAAAAAAGAAACGAAGAGGGGGGCGAGGGGGCGGGGTCTGCAGGTCATGCCGAATGGCATCCTGGTCATACGCCAAATGCCAATGTCAGACAATGGTTCACCTGTACAGAGCGTTCCTTCCAACCACTTGCAAGCAATGTGAAGCATCTTCGCCTGTGTTTGGGATACTTATTTGCAGGAACGCCTTTTCAGTGTGGCGACAAATACAATGTGATGTACTCTGCAGCGAAGTACTAGCCCTACGAATCTTCTCTTGAGCTTTGGCCCGGAGTAGAGGATATCCCTGAGTGAGAGTTCTCCCTTTTCATGGGAAGAATCATCGAAGACTGCCTTTACTGTTGTTGTACGGTCGTCCCCTATCACTGCATGATGCGGCATGTAGTGCACTGGGTCTTTTGATTTATCGTGAGTGACATTCTCAGATAATTCGCCGTTAGGGTACTCGCGTATGGTAACATTATATTCCTGCACCTCTGAGCAAACCATATTGGAATGCCGGACAGACAGTGTCTCGCAGCAGAAAGCCACGAAGGCTGTGCTCAAGTTTTTGCGCGCAACGGGCCTCATTAATCGTCTGTGACACAGGCCGTGCTTGTGTGTGTGCGCGATTTGACCTGTCTCTTTCTTTCTTTATTCTTTTTCCATCCCTTTCTGTCTCCCTTCACCCATTCCCCAGTGCAGGGTAGCAAACTGGATATTTTCCTTTCCGGTTAACCTCCCTGCCTTCCGCCCATCATCTCTCTCTCTCTCTCTGCACCTCTGAACATCGGCGAAGCCTTCGAAGAAGTTAATAATGTGAGTTTGTCATATTGCTGTGGTTGATAATTGTCGGTCTCCACGGAAAAGAAACTCCACGGGAAAGAAACGTAACGACCATTCTCCATCTCGACTGTGCTGTTGGAGAAACCCAAAGTTGTTTCTGCGTCCTGGTTCTTGTTACGCCCACCAGATTTTATCCCCATCAGTTCTAGATCATCGTACCTATGGGCGGTAATCTTGCAATTTGTCACTGCTACTTTAAAGGCAGTTGTCTATTCGCGATGTAAGACCACAGCGCTGTATTTTACTGTTCCATGTAGAGTCCAGCCCAGGTAAGCCAAGACGGAATTGAGTCTGTTCAATTTCCGCACGTTTTCTGACAAATTGCCAGTAACAGTGGCTGCCCATTAAGACGTCATCTTTCGATTTTCAGACTGACCGGTGTCGGTGAAGCCCGTCGATAAAGGCCCTGGTAGTTCTCGGAGTGAAGTGATATGAGATCTTCGTCACAACGAGAGATTCGATCTATAGCGTCTTGCAGCTATGCAGTGAACTCAGGTTGACGACACACGTGGGAACATGTTGTCATGATGCCGTTAAACACATTCCTACTGTGAGACACTCATAATGATGTACCTGACAATTCAGTTTTTCAACCAATTGCTCGGCCACGAAACTTCACTGGCTGCCACGATCGAAGAGAGCGCGAACCAGCACTTTGGTTTCTTACCAGGCTTCTCAAGCAACAGCCGTTTGGAGGTACAAGACGTTTAAGGTTGCCAGTTTTAATCTTCTCGAGCTGTTTCGGTTTGGTGGATGTCCGCGGTCGTACGCAAATTTGATCATTCTAAGGTTGCACATTGTTTCTGCATGGCGCCGATTACACCTTAAACATTTAACCCTTCTTACGCAGTCATGCCAGGTAGTGCCCCAGGGACAAAAAAATCAATGACTTCCCCTTTGTAGGTGTTTTATATTATTTTCCTCGAGGGACATCGCTGAATGGCACTGCTCCGGCTCAGGCACCGACTCACACGAAAAGCAAGCCTTCTTTTGACAAACTCGCTTAACAGATGTCAAAGTTTCGGTGGTGGAGCGTTGATGGCGCTGTAGTTTAAATGTAGAGGTTGCAACGTGGACGTCGCGATAAAGCGAAAATCATTACACTTAGAAGTGTCCCCTTTTACAGAAACGTGCAGAACAGTTCACGTCGAGATTCTACAACTATTTCGGTAAGGAACAGCAAAGACTTGATGTTCGTCTTTTGCTGTTGGCTACGCTGTGCTTAATCGGTAGCGCTTTCACGCCCTTCTCTTTCCACCGAACTCTGGCACGCGATGGTTTTGTTAATGTCTACAACATTGTGAGGCAACGGATTCAGAAGTATGGGATAGAGAATCCAGCAGTAATTGCCTTCCCATACGGCGAGGTTCTTGAGAGCATGTGTGGAACTGTACAGTCTCGTACAGGCACCGAAATCCTCGAAGCTCGTTGGTGGACCGTACGGGTTGCATATCGATGAGTCGCTGAGTTCTAGCTTGTATTATCGAGTCCTCCTTAGCAATGCGTCACTTTAGAACGCCTAGGGCCTCATTGTAGCAGCTTTTAGTTGCTGGTAGTCCCGCAATAGCCAATGCCGCGTCGCCGCTGAAGTGATCGTAGGTAGGTGAACTTGTCGGAATAGAGGGGGAAAGAAAACAACTAGGAGGCGGCGTCACGTGATTCCGCATGCCTCAACAAGCCAACCTCCTCTGACGCCTGTGCGCTGTGCCCCTCGGGTAGCATTAGCCCCACCTATTTGCCAGACCGCTCGAGGTTGTTTGGAAGCGGTAACATTTAATGGCGCTTAACGGTGCATTAGTCTACCGCTTGCCTGCCACGTCACCTGGGCCCATTTCCCATGTTCCTCTCCTTGAACTTTTTTATGACTAGGCTTCAGAATTGTCACGTGACGCATTTCCTGGCTTCTTTCTTTCCTCCGTTCGTGTCGGCGTCGGTAAGCCCACCATTTTTTTTTTGTGTGTGTATCACTTGGTTGAACTGTTCCCAAAAAGACGGCCACAATGTTGGCCGTCGAACTTGATAAGGTCGATTTTAGGAAGCTAAATAGCGGGCTGGTGCGCGCGTTGAACAAGGTCGATTGATGTCGGCGGTGATGTGCGGCTCAGCGACTCTTGACGCGTACGTCTAGGATATTGGGGCGTCGCCCACATTTCAGTGGCTCGATTATTGCAACGCTCTACGCACTCAAACTGTTCCTCGTTTTCCGTGGGAATATTTGGGTCAAGTTGGAGCGAAGATGATTGAGGCGTTCGCTAAGGATGCAAAGCTGCTCTCCCATAACGTTTACTTGGTTAAGCACTGATGCAATGTCGTCAACAAGCCGTGTTATCACTATGCGTCTTGCGCTTGAGCTCGAGCACTTTCATCCTTCGACTCGGCGGTGAGTTCCTAAAGGCCCGTACGACGAAGTGGTAAACAGGAAGGCGATTACCTTGGGACCATCGATGTTGTTTGATATTTCGATGAGTTTCGGCACCATCTGAATAAAATCAGCCTCCTGTTGCAGACAAGAGCGAGGCTGATAACCGCAGCCCACGACTCCGTGGGCATAGCTTCTGTTGAGCGTGGTTCCAAGCCCAAGAATGCTTCGTCTTCCTCTTTGTCGTTCTGGTCTCAACAATGATTATATCTGTAGCGCAGGACTTCAACAATTCCGAACACCTGCGGTTTTTGCAACGTTCACCGACATCACACGGCTCTAGAATTTCGCCTCCATCGAAATGCACCAGCCACAGCCGAGATTGATCCCGCCAACTTCGAGTAGCCGACAAGGTGTCATAGCCAACAGACCACCTGCTAACCATTCTGCTAAAACATCACGTAGCGTATGCGTAGACTGAAGCGTCAGGAAGGGAAGAAAGAGCGGCAAAAGAGAAAGAAGAAAACTCGACCTTTCGTACGACGCCACCAAGTGGCGCGACGTGTCTGAAATTGTAGCCTACAGGACGATCTACCTAAGCCGTAACAGCTTTGCTGTAATAACAAACAGTAAGAAGAGCCCAATAAGCGGCCCTTCTATATGTTCATCTTTCGCAACCAGCCATAAAGGCACCGGCAGAGAGCACTTACCTCAGCGTCCCCACATTATGGTGTCGGTCAGTGCTGCACTACCAACGCGCGAAGTGAGACCTCTGCAGCTCCCACAGCATTAGCTACTACGTCTCACACATACTACATAACGAACGTTTGAAATCAAATGATCTGCATTATCTACGTGTTCATCCTCGAGAAATGTTGAGCCACAGCGCACAGCTGTGACACTACACTACAAAGCACTTTATTTTCGATCTACTGCAATTGCTTCCAACAGTTTTTTTTTTTTTTTAGTTCCAACGTCATATGGAAGGATCGGCTCAGACGGCGATATTCCTGCTCCTTCTTCAAAAGCAGCCTCGCGAAGGTTCGAAGCGCATTTGTCATCTTGGTCGTGAATGATGTCGTAAATGAATTCAAAATTTCACACGAACTCGTTTTTCAGGAAAATATTGACTTTATGTTCTCAGTTTTCCCATGCAGAAGCGCCGTATTATTCATTGTATAGATGGCTTCCAAATTCGCTGTTCACCTTGCAGTAAAACTTGGGGTTACCCCTGGGGTTTGGGACGCATGTACAGTTACGGCCGCACACAGGGTCGCCCACACTCCTGCAACGCTAGATAGGTGGGAGAAAAATGCGCAGTATTAGGCGTGTATTAGTATTGTGTCATCAATAAAATTTTTGGGAAGAACTCACAGATGAGTAACTCGATCAGTATGGCATCGTGTAGCATGCAGCATAACAAAACACAGAGACTAGGGGTGGAGAAGCGGAGTCGTGGGGCTAACTAAGAAGGTGTGTCTTAGTACTGAGCTATCAATGAATTTCTTGACAAGAACTCACAGATGAGTAACTCAGTATGGCATCGTGTGTCATGCATCATGAAACATACAGACTAGGGGTGGAGAGGATGAGGCGTGGGGCTAAGAACTGCGGGCTTCACTCCTCGTTATGTTGTTGAGTCACGGCAGAAAATGGGAAATTTCGATAAACACACACACACACACACACACACACACACACACACACACACACACACACACACACACGTCTGCCACGCTATTCTGACTCTTCCTGCTACAGAGACAAAAAGAAACGTCTTTTACTCATGAGCACTTAAACAGCTTCTGTCGTGTATCTGGAGAGCCCCAGCTGACGAGACCGGGTCGGGGCCTCTGGCTGCACAAAGACATGCAGTGCGCCAAAGCGGAATGTACCAGAGGTTGATTGTACCTAAGGTTGAAGTTCCAGTACGACATACTGGAACGAAGCAGCTCTGTGTTTGTGTCTTTCATTCCCTCGTGCTCCCTCTTTTTGGACTGTTTCATGCCAGAACCTACAGTCAACAGCAAAAGTTTCCGGGATCGGAAACTTCGGAAAAAACCTATTTTGCCCCTTGGCCTCTGAACCTAGCCCCGAAATAAATGCTACAGCGAATAAAACGTATAATTCAGAAACCTGTAGCCACTGAAACGTTTATTTCGGGGTTATGTTGCGAGGCCAGGTGATAATATAGGTTTTTCCGGTGTTTCCGATTCCGCAAACTTTTATCTTAGGTGTACTTCAACAAAAGCGTAGTAAAAGGAAGGAGGGAGGTGGGGTGGAAGAGGGGCAGGGAGTGAGCGGGCCATTGTCAGAACAACACCGATATTTTCTGAGAGCTGCATAACAGCTGTCTCCACTACGTTCGATCGTTTCTCCGCCTACAAGTTTACCCCCTCCCCCCTTGCGAAAAGCATTTCTCGCTGCGCCCTATTGCTGTCTCCTGGCGAGATAGAGGCATGAGCGTGTGTCCACTCTTTTTGCCTGCCGTCAGGATTCGTAGTGCTTGCGGGGAGACGTGGCCGTTAGCGAAATTTCTTACGGCCGCCTGAGAGTCACTGATTTTTACGTCCGCTGTACTGAAGCGGACGCAATAATCAGTGACTCGGGAGGACGTAAGAAATTTCGCTAACTGCCACGTCTCCTGCAAGCACTACGAATGCTGATGGCAGGCAAAAAGAGTAAAGAAGTGATTTTTTTTTTACTGTGGACACCTGCTCACACCTCTATCTCGCCAGGGGGCAGCAATAATAATAAGACGGTGCATAACATGGCTCCGGGGCTTACTGACCGAGTTACGGCCGATGGTATTGCCGGCACCTTGACGTCTTCCGGGAACGAAGATGGAGGGGATTGGGAATGTGCGTTTTCCCACCACCTCACCAAAAGATAACCAAAAAGCACTGTCTCGGATGGCGGCAGTTACAGACCAGAACCTATCCGAACCCGGTGATGTCGTACGTCCTTTTCCCTGACCTATGGGGGGCAGATGAATGCCAGAACTGTGGTTCTAGAGCTACTCTGGAACACATACTGTAGAAGTGTCGAGGGACTACAAACTGTGATTGGGATGCAGCCTCTAGCCGATCGCCTCTGTGCGCGCTGAAAAGCTGTGTTCCTCTGTTCTGCCCTTGCAGACCAACTTTGGGCTGTCCATCGGACCGTGGAAGCCGCCAGGGCTCCAGAACACCTGGCCGCTACTTAGGCGGGACTGACTGCACCAGTCTACCGTGGTGCGTCTTCCACACTAAAAACAATGAGTGCGCGGTGCGCGCCCACGAACTCCGCACTCAGTGCATCTTCTCACGAGTAGTGCAGGCTGCCCGGATTTCTTTAAATGTATAATCAAGGCCATTTATTCAGCTTATCAAGAAGACCGGAAAAACACGTGTGCACGTCTACACGTATAGATTACGCTTCATGGTACAGGATGGAACAATTCTCAGTATAGTACACAATGGAACGGAAATAATACACCTTACATGGGTATTCGGTATGATTTACCAAGTAATACTACAGAACTTTTACTCATCAAGTGTCCTAAATGACTCATTTCGGGCGAGCTCGTATTCGGTGCCGAACCACTTTCTCCGAGGAAGTTCTGTGACTTCGCCGGACCTTCGAGAGACTCCTTCGTGAATTCGCCTAAAGCCTGAGCTAATCTGCAAAGCACCCGCGTTCCCCACGACCATCGTGCGTTTTCGGCACTATTTTACTAGAAGTTCAACAAGCTGTTTACTATAATTAACTGTACAGCGGGCATTCTGCCTTGCACAGTTCGTGAATCAGCAAGGAAACGATAAACCTGGACTACACATTTGCGTTTGGCAGTTCCTTGGAAAACAAGACTAAGTTCAATATGATGCTTACGACGCATGGTGTAGGAAGACAGGGCTTGCGTACAACCGTGAGAAGCGATAACCAGGCATGCAAACACTGAATATGATCTCGAGAGGCCGTCGTGCCAGAAGATGTAGCAGGCACACAATTTATGTGTGTACGTATATGTTTGGAGGCATCACTTGCCAGACCTTTAGTGACCTATCTTAGCAAGACTGGAAAATGCTTCGCGCCGCCCAGGGCGCTTTGGATAATTGTGCAAGTAGCGTGCGTATTCCAATCAGCGAATATTAGGTTTTTTCTAGAGAGAAAATTGGAATCCGTTGCCTTGGTGACAAAAAAAAAAATGCGGGCAGTTCGCTCTTGTGGTGTAAGGCTGGACTAACAGTACTTGTTAGATGGTTTCAGTGGGAACATTTCACATGACTGTCTGTGACGCCCTGTTACATGATTTGGATCACCGGTCTAGATTGAAATTAGCTTGGTGGCCAATGTCAGGTTGTGACATCCTCCTCCTCTCCATTGCAGTGCTTACCATTACTGAGCAATCGATAGGGGGCACGTGGACATATTCACTATCAGTCGATTGTTCCCCCGATTGATAATGCCGGAGATTACGTTCGTAGCCACTGGTAGTGCCTTAATTCACAACCTAAAAAGGCATATTCAGCTGGAATTTCAACACTAAAACACTAAAAGTACTAAGTAAATTACTAGTCTCATTTTTTCCAGCTTCATTTCAGCAATCACTTTCCACCGGTATACCCTCTACCGGTCCGCGAAGTCTCATAAATAAATAAATAAATAAATAAATAAATAAATAAATAAATAAAATGCTAAGCTCACCGTGATGTTGATGTTCTATGTAAGTAAGGGGGTTTGTAACTCACTTGAAACAATAACAGAAATACCATATACAATCCAGACGAGTGCCTGCTTCTACACATGAGTTTGAGATGCTGAAATGATTGAAATATTGATGCTTACGAGAGAACTGCAGGTACGGTGTCTGGTTGAGGAGCTGCTACTTGAGATGGTCCTGCATGAAAGGAGATTCATATCGTAAACTTTGATTGTACCCTAATTTTTGTCGTGCAGCCAGGAATGTGGTAACAAGGTGTTTTGATTTATTTCTACGTCCTAAACCCACGCTGCGGTTATTAGAGACGCCGCAGCGGAATGCTTACGAAATTTCGCCCACCTGGGCCTGTTTGACGTGTACTGACACCACACAGTAAACGCAGTAAATTAGCAAGCGCTGCAGGCATTCGATCACGCGACGTTCGGATCAGCAGCCGTGTGTCATAGCCATTAAACCACTGTGGCAAGCAGGTGTTAGAAGATATGTGTGAAATAAAGTAATTTTAAGCTACAATATGTCTAGGTTCGTGTCACGGCAGCGAAATGGGATTTAAGAGCATACGTAGTCGCTGTCGCGTTCATTTCTGAGTGTCAATGCGACGTTATGCAAAGCGGCACGCTTTGCACACATTAAACCTCCCTGCATTACCGATGTTTGCTCGTACAGTCATCACGGGTCTTCGCGCCCAGTGTAAACGCGGAAGACCGCATACGTATTCGATATTTTCGAATATCTTCGGCTTTTCGAAAATTTTGAATACCTTATTGTCACACCGAATACAAACATCAGTACTGTGACATTCGACGGTCATTCGAAACATTCAAGTATTCGCAAAACCCTATCTACGACCCTTGCATAGATAGAAGCAATGAACGAACTACTCACTTCACCATGACTCCGATAAGTGCGAACATTAAGAAGGAGGCAGCTTTTACAGATGGCATCGTAATACTCATTGCTGCCCAAGTTCGCTAGTGCAGATCGGAAGACTCTGGTAGAACATAAGCGCATTTATACAAAGGTGGTAGTGTAAGTGCCACCCAGCAACCAATACGTCTCCTTATTTTTTAACATATTTGGTTTTAGAACGAAGGCAGGTAGTCCTGAGCATTTACTCTCGCAAAGTGGAAGGGTGACCTATCGAAACACTTAGAAATATGTTTTACACGGAACAATGCCTTGTCCACCTGCTTACAGCAGAAAAAAAATAGTTTTAGACATAGGGATACCGCCTTTAAATTGTCAACGGCACGCCAATCCGCCTCTGACATAATAGCATATACGTGCATTATATGGGGAGCAGTACAATGTATTTAAACGTCTAAATAAATTCTACAAAGTTAACGTTTATCTCACTGCAATCGAAAAATCTTAAAAAATCTTGTCATTGCCATGTCTTTGTCGTGTCCTCTCACATCCTAGCTGCAGTTTAGCATCAGCGTTCTCATGCATAAAGCCGTAGGTTTTTAAGTGATAAGGATTTCGAGAATACAGACATATTCTATCGCCACATAGTTGATGTGGAAAAGACAATGGGAAGAATAACGGCGCCTGGCACAAGAACGAACACGAGAGCGACATAGACCGAGGTTAAATTTAATCGTATTTTGCAATTGTCTCCCTTGTTTTATAAGACATCCGGCCATTCAACCATGCAGTACGGAGTCACAATAGAGCCGGCCTGTACTAATAATAATAATGACAGATGCGCTTACATGCCCCAAGGCTGCTATAATTATGAGGCACGCCCCGAGGTGGAGGCCTCCAGAGTAACCTTAACCACCTGATGTTTTCTAACGCCTGCCTAAATCTGTGTACACACGGGTGCTTTCAGTATTTAACCCATATCTAAGTGCGGCCACGTGACCGGGATACGATCCCACGTCCTCCAGCTGCGCAAATGATTTTTTTTTTTTGTACTAAAGAATTCGAATCCGTTCTTTTCTTAGTAAGCGACCAATTTAAGCTTCATGGAGGTTGGCTAAGGTTTACGAAAGAAAGGCGTAGTACACTCTCTACACGTTCGGGGTATTTCGTTGCCCTTTAAGCAAAACCACTTATGTTGGCAGTACTTCCCCAGAACATCAAGTCTGTGGTTGAAGTTTCAATCCAAGCATTCTAAAGTAGACAAAACAGGAATTTATGTGCCGTGCCTGAAATCCTCTGCCACCAATTCCCGTGCGCACAAAATGAACGATACCTTTAATGCACAGGTCAAGCACGTGTTACAAGCAGCTTACTCTAATTTGGCTGTAGCTACTGCAGCTGAGCGCCTAAAGAGCACGATTTCTCAGGAGGCGTACGCAGTTGTAGAATGCAATAATAGCTGGTAAAGGGTCCCAGGTTGGCCGTAGGTCCATTTTGTTTCGCACACGCTTGATAAAGACGGAAGTAGATACGGTGCTAAAGTGTTTTTATGGCGATAAGAATCATAGACACAGGCCGATGAGGCCTGTGTTTTCACGGAGATCCGCTGGAGAGGGCGCGGTGCTCTTGCCGGCTAGCCGACTACATCGCGTGAATCGGCGGCAGTGTTTCTACCATATGTTTCTACTGCGTAGCAGCGCCTTGATGACGTGCTTTGTTCCGAGTGCCTCGCATATCGTCGCAACGCCGGCAATGCCTTCGCCACATAGCGCACAGCCGAACGAGTCTACGAGTGCCGGAAGGAACGCGCTCGCTTGATGCCGCTGCGCTGGGCCAAGTTTCTCGACAGCGCAAAGTGCGCGAAGGTCCCGCTTTTTAGCGCGGTCGCGCGGTGTCAAGCGCATTCCAGGAGAAATCAAAACAACACTTGTTAGCTCGAGCGCAGCTCTGCTGGGCCGTTGTCTCTGCCGCTCGACCGTCACATGGTACTTTCGGCACCTGCATGATTACTTTAATAAGCACACATTCACTACAATTCAGATTGCCCCTAAAGTTGGTAGTCTTACTTCATATATTATAGCATTCATTCTTAGCGCATTCATTGCTTCGGTCTTTTGGCGAAACTGTGACTTTTTTACTGCTGCCGATAAGTCTGGGAACAGAAACGTTGCGGTGCAGAGGAATAATGAGCAGGCGTAAGGAAAAAATCAGACGTGTGTTCTGTAAAGTACACGCCCGATAGCAACTTTGCGCACTGTCGCATAGGTGCGGCATATAAGGTTACGTTTACCGCGGACGACTCAACGTCGCGCAAACAGGGCGGTGTATACATAAGTTTATTGGACATAAAATGTCGCTAGGTGGTAGATCGCCTTCTCATCTTTACTTACACGGCCGCGGTTGTAACTGCAAGCTAGGTTCGATAAATTCGCGATCCCGTACAGGCATAAGTATCAAGAAACGCGTCTCATGGTCCAGACTTGAGATATCAGTAACGGTGGAAACGGGTGCGTGAGTCACCCGTTGATTAGCCTACACAAGAGAGAGGAGAGGGATGAAAATGCCATAACCATGTCTTTCATGAAGACCAGCACGTGCAACCACTTGAAAGCCATATCGCTACCATTCCTAAGCTGATGTTATGTGCTGGCGACGTCGTTCTTGGAGAAGCACATGTTATGGATTGACTTGGCAACTGCAGCGGCACGAGCTGTGATGCCCTTGACTTCGCAAACTTATTGTCTTGTTCTGAACAACGTGTACACTTTCGCTTACTCTGTAGATTTTCTATGGTGCATGGACTCCCCGAGGTTTCTTACTTTAAGTGCCTAGGAAGGACAACACATTTACACCATATTCCAATCATCATCGTAACTACACTCCACCATTCCAATACAAATGGGGAAAGATACGTGATCGTTATCACGTCTAAAAAGACAGCAACAAGTTATTCATCGAGCAATGCAGAAACGAGAAGTTATGAAATAATTACTAATTTTACGGAAGAAAACTTACCAAGGTACTTACATTAAGGTGAGTGCAATTGCGAAGATTAGAACTGCATATTTTACCGCAGCCATTATAACGCTGGACGTTGGACGTTGTACCGCTGCTCTCTTGCAGGCTACGAGTTTTCCTTGGTGCCCGAGTATATTTATATACCAGCGGTGACATAAGCCCGAGCATCTCCAAGAGGAGGGCCTTTGTTTCAAGGACGTTTCAAAGCAAGAAAGTCTACGGCTGGTTTCTATGGTGACTGAAAATGCGATTTCGCAGAAATATGTAGTATTGTGCCTCTACCGAAACGACGTTAAACGCGCACAACATACGTAAGATTCACCTTTTCGTGGAATAAAACAGGGCGATGTACAGTGATTCGCATGAAATGATGTGCATTCTAACGTTATTTTCGTCATATGTGAGCATTATATGTTCTCATAATATCTTTAGCATTGTAATACAGTGCTTGCGACGAGCAACGCACATTGGTGTGTTGTAAGATCAACAATAGAAGTACTAGAAAACAGTGGTAGTGCAACTCGGAGTTTCCATAGAAGTCCGAGAGAATTGAACAGCGAGTTGTACAAGTTGGTACACCCCTTTTCTTTGATGAAAAGGAGGGAGGGTGTTCTGGGCAATTTGGATATATTTTATCTATAATGAAAATGCGGTGTCTACGTGTAATAACTAGAGGCGCTTGGATATTCTAGTAGTTTTGTGGGGTTTTACGTCCCAAAACCAGTTCTGATTATGAGAGACGCCGTAGTGGAGGGCTCCGGGAATTACGACCACCTGGGGTTCTTTAACGTGCACTGACATCGCACAGCACGCGGGCCTCAACATTTCGCCTCCATCGAAATGCAGCCGCCGCGGCCGGGATTCGATCCCGCGACCCTCGGTTCAGCAGCCGAGTACCTTAGCCCCTAGACCACCGTGGCGGGGCTTGGATATTCTAACGTTTCGAATAATCGTCGAGTATTACGAGGAACCTGTCTAGTAATCTTCCTCGAGGATCGCATTATGTTCCACCCCAAAGAGTGTCGTGGGCGTTCAAATCACCGCACTCTATTATCCGTCCCGACAAGGTGTTTAAGAGCTGTTCCAGAGCAGTCGTAATAAAACTGCCTTTTCTTGGTTCTCTATATACACTTATATCTCGCTTTTCTCGCTCTTCCTCGATGCGAGAAGTGCGATGCGAAAAGTGCACTTTGCCGGAACAGGCGCACTTTGCCTGGAAGGCTCTTAAGTAGCGTTAAGCACGTGACGCAAAGTTGGGAGTACACGTATTTTAGTGTGCCAGACGATCTATTGATTCTGTTGCTTGCTGTCTGAATTATTAGTGATCGATGTTGAGCATCGTTATCAAATTCTTCTCCGGGACCACGATTCGTGCGTTTTCCAAGTTTATCGTGTGGTCCGTCTTCTCGGAATACTCTACGAGTGTATTTGCCATTGTGTGGCCATAGGAGACGTCACTCTTAAACCAGCATCAGTTATGGATTGACTTCGCAACTGAAGCAGCACAAGTTATGATACCGCTGACTTCGCAAACTTAGCTTGACCTCGTTTTAAACTACATGTACACTTTAGCTTGCTCAGCAGATTTTTTTATGGCGCACGAACTACCCGAGACTTCTTACTTCCATGCTTGGAAGGGACAATACATTGCTCACCATATTTGAATGATGAAGATAACTACTCTCCACCATTACAATACAAATGGGGGAAAATGGGTAACCGTTACCACTTCGAAAACACACCATCAATTTATTTGTCGTGTGGTGCAGAAACGACAACTTATGGAACACTAATTTATAGGACGAAAACTTACAAGGGTACTCACATCAGGTTGAGTGCAATTGCGAAGATGAAAACAACTGCGAATTTTACTGCAGCCATAGTATCCCTGGACGTTGTGCCGCTGCTGTCCTTTAAGCTACGAGCTTTCGTTGGAGCCCCAGTACACTTATATACCAAACTGTAGGATAAGCACAAGCATCTCCTAAAGGAGCTCCTTGCTTCCAAGGGCGTTTCATGATTTATTTGTGGGGTTGAACATCCCAAAACCAGTTCTGATTATGAGAGACGCCGTAGTGGAGGGCTCCGGAAATTTCGACCACCCGGGGTTCTTTAACGTGCACTGACATCGCACAGCACACGGGCCTCAACATTTCGCCTCCATCGAAATGCAGCCGCCGCGGCCGGGATTCGATCCCGCGACCTTCGGATCCGCAGCCGAGTACCATAGCCACTAGACCACTGTGGCGGGGCAAGGGCGTTTCAAAGCAAGAAAATTGACAGATGGTTTCTGTGGTAAATAAAAATTCGATTTCGCAAAGGTATTTAGTATTGTGTCTCTACCGAAATGACGTCATACGCACGCAAGACAAGTATAAGATTCACCTTTTCGTGGAATGAAACAGGGCGACGTACAATGAATCACATATGATTTGCGTTATGATATTATCTTCATCATATACGCACAATGTAATGAGCACATATGATAACATGCCTTAGCACTGCAATATAGCGCTTGCGACCAACAGCGGACATAGGCGTGTTGTAAGATCAACAATAGAAATACTAGAGAACCGTGGTCGCGCAACTCAGAGTTTCCAGTGGAATCCGATGGAATTGAACAGCGAGTTGCACAAGTTCGTAGGTGTCTCTTAGTTGATGAAAACGAGGGCGGGGGTTTTGTGCAAGGTAGATATTTTCGTTAGCTGTAAAAAAAAAGAAATTGTGGTGTAGAAGTGTAATAACTAGAGGCGTTCGGATATTCTAATATTTCGAATATTCGTCGACTAATACAAACGTTCAGAAAGTACACACTGACATAAGTATACAGTGACCAAGTGACAGATGCAGTATACAATGAATAAGGCATACAGTGAATAACTGAGAGCATACAGGATAGCACCCTGGCTACCCATGGTGCAATCCTGTATAGTGTCACTCATTCCAACGTCTTGTCAAATTCCTTAACGGCTGCATTTTGAGTTAATCAGGGAGCCCGTATTAGAGAGCCACCTAGATGGCGAATTTCACAATGTGGTGGAATTACAGAGTTTCACAGGACAGCGTCCCGCGTCAGCGGGCGTAGTGCATCGAGGCTATTGCACGGAGGCGCCAGTGCCTACGGCGATAACCATCTTAACTATGCTATCACAGTAACCATCTTAACTATGCTCTCGATGGCGCAGCTGGCACTTACATAACCACTATCCTGTGCCGCACTCTTTTAACAAGCAGCCAAAACGCGCTTTCTTGCCATTGATGTAGGAATTCCTCGGCATTCCTTGCAGCGACCTCACCATGTGAGCAACTAATAATCATTCACGATATCATTTATTACTTGTTATCACTTGATTTATGCTATGACGTTTCATCGGTACAGTTGCTATCTGACGAGCTACGCTAGATAGTGTGCCCCTGTAGTACGACA
>JABSTT010004991.1:0-19385 GCA_013339685.2 Hyalomma asiaticum
CCTGTACGATGGCTCTTATAATCATGTCATAATTTTGGTATGTTAAACCCCACAAGTTAATCAATTGTTCCTAATCCCGCCAATCACGCCGAAAATCGTCGTGGAGACATGGGCTTAAGCTCCATTGCGCTCTCAAAGGAACACATTGATGCTTCACTGTTGTTCTAACGTAAATAATAAAGGAACGTAGTACTAAACAGCCAGTGACGGCCACGGTGTGTGTGTGTGTGTGTGTGTGTGTGTGTGTGTGTGTGTGTGTGTGTGTGTGTGTGTGTGTGTGTGAGACAGTAATATTTATACAAGAATATGTGCAAGAAATATGAACGCCCATTGTGGAGCTTCACCCCAAAGAGGTGACCTATCTGAACGCCCCGTTGGCTTTGTTGTCGAGGGTATCTCACGGAAAGCCTGAAAAATATTTTGGAGTACGTTTTGAACTGTATCGAAGCATGAATCGGAAGCCTAATTCGGAACTCAGTTGATCAGCTGATCCTCTTGGAAACATTGAGATTACGCGGTGAGGTTACAGTGCTCGCAAGCATGTTGAGAACTTAGCGCAAATGTGTCCAGAACGTCGTAAGGGCTTTGCCGATAATATTTTCCGCTTCTACGAAACCAAATGACTCGCTGAGGAAGACCGTAGTTAGCCCAGCTTGTCAAAGTTTCCGGTGCCGCCGATGTGGAGGAGGTAGGGTTGCCGCACACCCTCTGTACACTTCACATATTCTACAGCTTCCATTATTTCTTTTGCGCCTTTCGACAAGAAACCAGAGAGGACAGTCTTTTAGGGAATTGGCAGGCGTAGGGAAGGCGAAACGGTTTGTGTTGGAAGATGGTGGTTTATGCCGGATTATTTCTCCGTCGCAATGGCGTTGAGCACTGACCAGGCAACGGAATGTTAAATCTTAGGTTTTGCGTTTGCCAGCCGTGCACATCAGGAATTCTTCTGTGATCACCGTGTTGAGTCCTTATGGTCTAGTGGTTATGGCACTCGGCTGCTAATCCGACGGTAGCTAGATCGAATCCCGGCCGCGGCGGCTGCATTTCGATGGAGGCGAAATGTTCAGGCCCGTGTGCTGTGCGATGTCAGTGCACGTTAAAGAACCCCAGGTGATCTGAATTTCCGGAGACGGCCATTACTGTGTCTCTCAATATCAGAGCTGTTTTGGGACGTGAAACCCCACAAATCAATCGGAGCTGCGTGTGGCAAGCGCTGGTTTTTTGCTGACTGGTGAGCGTTTGCTCGAAAGCTCTCTGTGGAAGCGGTACTGGCAGCGTTGTGCTACGTATATGTTATGATGTGGAGGAAGCTGTCGGACGTTGAACGAGGCGGCGCATGAAGAACTGCACTACGTTCGAAGCGTGTTTAATAGGCATTAAAAAGTAAGCACTTTTTTCCGCCGTCATCCCATGGTGCCAGGTGCGCTTTGGTTGGAAATCCTTCCCTGCATGCAGTGGTGGCCACGATGTCGTCCCTATTTCTCATAAGGTGGAGGAAGCTGTTGGTCGTTGAACGAGGCGGCGCGTAAAAAAGTTACCCTACCTCGGAAGCGTGTTTAATAGGCCGTAGCGAAAAGCGTTAGATTTTGTTTATCTTCGGCGAACTAAATATGCAGTGTGAGGTTCCCCGTGCTTACTTATTTAACCTTTTATTGACGATCGAAAAAAATGAACACATTTATTTCTTGGATGTTTGTAAATATTAGAACATAGTGAATAATTCTTTTAAACTACAAAATGTCGCTAAATGTGCTTACTGAAATATAGCTTCGTTGTCTGTGGGTAACAGTAGGTCTAACTCCTAAAGGAGACTTCCCTGCACACTCCCTAAGGGTTAGTATGCAACTTCTCCCGGCATTCTTTCCTTAGCGTGAAAGACAGGCGTACATTGCATTTTTTGTGCACAACTCGAGTGATCCCTGTTCAGTTACGGTATTTGCAGCGTATTTTTCTTCATGGTATTACTTCCATTTTCATATCTTCCTTCCGTTTCGGCATGTCATTACTAACGGGGTCCTGGACACCACTCCACGATCGGCCATTTTTTAAGGCTTGGCAATTTCTTCGTTCGAAAGATGTCATGTTCTTACAGTGTTCGAGGTCTGTTCATCTTGGCAGCTAGCTCACACGGCTATAAAAGTACAGAAAAAAATAGAGGGAGATTCCATATGGGGAACACAATGCGAAACAACAAAGAAACAAAATCAGACAACAGTCACTAAAGCAATGAGCTTAATAAAATAACTTTTTCAGATCGCGCAATAAACAGTTAGAGCGCAGTCAAATCGTCTTGGGCAGCATAAGCAGAGCGCCAGGCGCTACCACAAGTCCTGTGTATTGCCGAGGAAACAGCGAATGCGTAACTCTGTCTGCTGTGACCTGCGTCAGCGGGCACTCGAGGGCGCCAACAGACGCCGAGATGTTAGCGACAGTTGTGTCCGATAGACGAGAAGATTCAGATGTTCTATACCTGCGTTGAGATGTGAGCAAGCGAGTTAGGCGTGTGCGTTCACACTATGCGTTCTTTCGTTAATAATAATAATAATAATAATAATAATAATAATGTAAAACATTGGTTCGTTGAGCTCGCGCAAAAGCTTCAAGCCTAAAGGGGACATAATACTGCTTCGTACTTGATTGATACCATACGGTAATCGACAAAGAAGCCTGAGGGCAGCCGATATGGGCTGGATTTGTGGACCTCTGACACATGCAATGCCTAGACATTGGTAAACAAAGTAACAGAAGAGTTCAATCGGTGACTTTGTAAATTCAAGTTCGATATATGCAGTTAGATAACGCATAAATTGACCGTCGTGTCAAACGCGCTACGGGGAACAGTTATATAAATATAACATACTCGTACCACATAGTCGTAAACAATGAAAAAACAAAAACAAAACTAGCGCCAGGGGAGGCACCTTCCTTTCGTCCGCGTTGTTTAGGTTCGGTGACCGCTTAGTGCTTTTTTTCGTGGCGCTTCCCGACGAGGCAGGCGTCGGTCAGAACATTCGCTTCAAAAACGCCGCGTTACGAACTACATCAAGCGACCGAAGTGCATATTATTCACGGCTTCGAGTTAATCAATATTACCATGTCTTGTGTTGAGGTATTGTAAGAGCTGGGTTCCCCATACTTACATTTGTACAATGCATGTAAGATCACATTGTAACATCAAGCAAGTTTCATGTTATGACAAGCACACACATAAACATGTAATCATCTCTGAAGTTCTGATATTGAGAAAAATCACTAATAAATATTCACGGCGAGGTCTTTTCACCTAAAGTGGTAAACGGACGGCCTGATACATATGAACATTGACATAGCGGCTTTCAGTGGAAGAGAAAGCTGCAGTTAGTGTTTAAGAAAGAGGAGATGTCAATTATAGAGGCCACAACAACAACAACAACAACAGTAGATTTCGGCCTGGAGAGCGAATGCCTAGCGTGATATTCCTTACAAGAATAAGGGAAGAGTGCTGTACACTGCCGTACGATCAAAACATCCTGAATAGCGCCGAGTATCGTCCATTTATTGTGTAAAACAAGATTGCTTATCGCAACATGCAAAACATTGCAGTGAAAGAATAACATGGTCAGTCACTACGTGTCGCTCATGCAGAAATTTTGTGAATGATTTCACTTTGTGAAGAAGCACACTCTGCCTTCCATAGAATGCTTTATTGAAATCTATGTTTCTGCAGTTGTTCAACGGAACTGGCCCCTTAGTCCTAACTACTGCAGTGAATGGCATAGTAACCGGAAATGAACGTATCTGTTGGTCTTCTGAAGAAGCCGGCAAGTCTACACTGGGGTTTCGTCACAAGATAACCTATTACACTCTCGGCAAAAAGGTTAGTATTAAGCAACGTTGTGGGTAAGGGGGTTAAAGAAATTGGGTAAATTGAAGGAGCCCCCGGCTGAAACGCTAATATGAGGCGAAGTCCTCTTCATTTCCAACTATGTGTTCGACGTTAATCGAATAATTGTTACCAGTCAAAAAGTGTTGCTCTTTCCCTAGCGCTCGAATGAACTTGTGCGAAATAATTCAGTATTTCTTTAAAAGGTACCGTGCATACGAAGCGTAATTAAAGGAGGAATATCACCTACCTACTCTACCGGTTAGTTTCCTCCGAAGAACGTAACAATTCTTCAGCCTGTACAATGTGTTATCTTAACGCTCCGTTAAACACAGTTTTTAGGCGGAATGCATTAGTTTTGTTTCTCGTCTACCGCTGCGCAGTCGTGCTGCGACGTTAAGCTGCACATGTCGAATATGCACGTTAATCTGAATGCGCCGAATATGGAAGCCACGTGCTGCCGGTTATCTTTTCTTTTTTTTTGAAAAATCTGTTAACTGAGGAAAATACATTATTACCAGCACTTGTTAAACGAAACCGTCCTTTCTCTTTTCAGGAAAACACCAGCATGTAAGTTGTCAATAGCATTCCATGGACTCCAATGAAAAGTGCAACTTTTACGCTTTGAGCTACGGTCTTTATAACTACTTATTGAAGATATATAAACAGAAGATCAATAGTTCAAAAGGACAGAAAGTTGAGCGAGTTGGTTAGGGTCCATAGTCAAAAGAAGAGGCGTTCAAGACACGGACACAAGGGGAGAAGTGAACGCGTAAGAAGTTGTGAACGCGGCGTTTGTGTTGTTCACTTCTCCCCTTGTGTCCGTGTCTTGCACGCCTCTTCTTTTGACTATGGACCAACAGTTGCTTCTCAGAGTTCCAACAGAAGTGGAAATGAAAATATTTTTGAAGTAATTGCTGGGCACATAGCAGTATATTGACCATGCACCATATCTTGCCAGGTGCTGCTAAATAGGCCATATAAACCAGGCTTAAGTGACGGAAATTAGCCTCCACTGCTTATCAAAACGGTACTCGTTCATTTCTGCCTGTAGTTTCAACCCAAACGCTTGTCACGAGCAGACGAGGTGGCTTGTGTATATTCGCGCTCACGAGCGTAGCCTCCCGCGTTTGCGGTGTAGGTCATCTTCTGCCCTTTAATGCAAGTTCATAAAGTAGGTTACAATGTATGTAGTGAGGAGTGAACTGCTCTAATGTAGGTATTTAGACGATAGAACATGGGAGGACACGTGTTCAGAATCTTGTTGAAAATGTTCTTTAGTCAGTCGTGCTTGCAATTACAAAGAGGCATAGCTTTCTAAATCCGAATTTCATAGGAGCGTGTTTGAATGGCGCTCTTGCGCACCGTAGGCCGCTCTTCTGGAGATCGAACATTACTAGGCAGCACACCGACATAGCACTGATGTAGGCGTCAAGTCGGCCTAAGTCGGCAAATCGCGCTCGCGCTACTTTAACCCACCTCTTCCCGATGATGGCCAGCCAGAATGGCTCTACTGTGGCGAAGCCGCCATGGGTCTAACTTGGCCAGCCAGCGTGGGTAGAATTTGGCCAGCCAGCGTGGGCGGAATTTGGCCAGCCAGTACGCGTCGATTTTGGCTAGGCTGCATTGGCCGATTTTGCCGGCATTCAGGCTTTTTCGGCGTGTTGTCGGCCCCGCCGATATCTGGCAACTTCTTACGCGACCGTTCACAGCAATTATGGTGTTTGTAGTGGTTTACCCGACGTGTATAACACCGTTTCGATTGCAAAATTTTTATTTTTGTGTTTTCAGACTTTAGAAGGGCTTAACAACCGCTTCATTGCACTATCCAGTGGACCAACAGTAGTTTGTGTAGATGTGCCTTTCACGCATATGTGAAAGCTCTATTAACACAATATTAAGTTGGGCTAACTGGATCCCCTGTATTTTCTATTAATGCGTTTTCAACAAAACAAGTAAGAAAAGAAGGGAGGTCTATACAGAAAAGCACTATTTCGTTTATTTTCTGCACTCTGCATTGATACGATGCCAGTCTTGTGTTGCACCGTCGTAGTGGAAAGGCTTCGGCAAGCGTCGACCTGCAAGAAAAGGTGTGGAAAGTTAGCGCAGCTTCAGAGCACATCAATGCAATACTAGCATTGTATGCAACTTGTGGACAGTAAGTGGGACTTATGAACAAACGCAGAAATTCAAGAAATGTCCGAACTAATAATCAGATATTAGTGTAGAAATAGCGAAAAGAGCTGTCCTTGTAACTAACTAATGAATCTATGTTCAATATTCAACCACCAGATCTTGGCTACGTGTCGCTTTAGATACCCAAGGGACAAAAAAAAAAGAAAACATGAATAAATGTTCTGTTGCAAAGCAATTTTAAAAGCGGCGGATTAGTTGAAATAGGTACATTTTGTATTATTATAAACTCCATATTTCTGGCCTACATCGGAAAGGAAAACATGTAAACGTAGCTAATACGACACACACCAAGGATGGGTTTTTAGGCAAAAAAAAAAATGCCCTCAGGTTATAGATGCAAGGCGCATTATGAACAGATATTAGAAGCGGAACATCTTTTCAAAGCTATTTTAAAAACGCCATCGCCTGTCGAACTCCCGCATGTGTGCTGCACCAAAGAGCGCGTGTTTGGTATCACGCTGGTTTAAAAATCCGGGCAAGAAAAAAAAAAACATGTTAGAAGTCACCATACATTGAGCGTTTGATACAAGCACGGGATTAACTATATGAAGTAAAATCGCTTTGGGACAGTGCCGCATCGCTATTAAAGGAATTCGGAAATAAGGAGCATACGCACCTCACGCCACAAATAATGAATATATAAAAGCATAACCAGTGCTTTTACATCGCAACAAGAGGTCACATGCCCCATTTTGAAAAACTGTCGAGCAACTTACCGAATTTTGTCATCTGCTGTGCACTCTTCAGCTTTAAGTCAGCAATACAATTTCGGCGACGACACTGTAGTCTCAACAAAAGGCACAGGCTTGTGTTCATATACAACCGCCATCACAGTTGGGATGGATATTGTCTTAGGAGGTACACTTGCCAAGGAATCGCGAAATTCAACTTAATGAGTGATAAACGCGGTACATGCGCCGACACGCGTAGACACACCACGTGCACCCGTTGAAACTCGTTCGTGCACCTTGCAAGTCGGTAGTAATGCTTGTACCTGCAGCCGCGACGACAGAGCCGCGAAAACAAGTTCTCAAAAAATAGCGAGGTCCCCCCTCCGAAGGGAGATAATGCCTCCAAAAGCATGTTCAGAACTACATTCTTTGCAAACTCTAGATGCACACAATGGACGTGCATAGAGGGGGCCGTGAGGACAGTGGTCAGTTAGGCAGGGGGCGCGCCTCCTCCCTCACACACTTTTTATGTTTAGTTGCTGCGGGCATAGCACATGCTGTGTTACTTCTACCCAGAATATTCGCGTTTTTTTCCCTTTCCTTTCTTTTTTTTCTGTGTTTTAAGTTGTCCCAAAAAGTGGAAGACAACATTTTTGCGAAGCAAACATACAGGCACAATGGCGGCGACAACCGCCGGGACTGCATTTGTTAACTGCAGCATGGTGCAGCCTATCGAGCATGCTGGCCTGCATGTGTTCTCTTGCGAGCTACCTACAGCACAGGATTTAGCAGAAGCTGAATGACCCACTCTAGCTGAAAAGGCAAGCGAAATGCTGCATTGCACGTAACAAATGTAGCGAGCACGCGCGGCGCCGCCATTGTGCATGAAGGAGACATAGCGCTGGAAGACACGGACAAGGAAGACGACAACACGAGCGCTAACTTTCAACTCATGGTTTATTTCCGGAAAGCACGATATTTATGATCACGCACACAAAAGTTCCCCCGTCATCACACGTGGAAACGAGCATCATCTAGAAATTCCAATTCACTTTCCGTCAAAGCAACAGAAGGGCTGCTGACGCACCTATACCCTGCTTTTGATATCAGGCTAGCTTCGACAATTTCTCCGGTATCTTTATCAGCACTTCTGTACACAACCACACAATCATAAAAAAGAGCCTGACGACCACAATCGTTGCAATTAATAGAGACATGTCCATCACGATAGCGACCTGCTTTATGCCTGTGCTCATTTAATCTCTCGTTCAGGCATCTTCCAGTCTGTCCGATATAAACCTTTCCACAAGGAAACGGAAACCGATAAACAACCTTCTTTTACATGACACAAAATGGGACTGATGACTCTTCTTACAGCATACCTGTTTCTGGGCAAACCGATCTGTAGCTTTGCATATGCTGAGCAATTTTTCGGGGCAGAAAATACATCAACTTTCTTCAGTGCATGCGACACATAACGTATATATGGCACAACAACCGTTTTCTTATTATTACAAATAGCTACGCACGTTGCATGTTGTTTATTTAATTTGTTCACGGCACTTTCTGCAACTGAGACAAGTAGATGATTAGGATATCCAGCTTGCGAAAGGCGCCCTGTCTGTTTGTGGAAGCTATCAAGCATTTTGTGATGACATGATTTGCGAAATGCATTATTTAGGCATAAGTTAGGAATGACCCGTTTAACAAGTTTGGAGTGCGACGAGTGATACGGAAGCAACATTTTCTTGTCATGAGGATGATATTCCCAACATATGTGGTCAACCGATAAAAACAATCTTAAATCCAAGAACTGGATAACTTTTTCAACCGGAATTTCACACGTGATGACCAGACTGTCCAGATAACACTCAAATAGGCTAACCACCTTACTGACAGTCTGGGCTGAGTCAAATAAGATGAGGTAATCATCAACGTACCGGAAAACATTTACGATTTTTGCATCAGAAAGGTGTGCTACTAAAAGTCTGTCATAATAGGCTAAGAACATGTCACTTAGTATGGGCGTGAGGCACGATCCAACACACACTCCTTTCTTCTAACGGTACATGTGTCCATTACATTCAACAACCGTGGATTTTAAGTAATACGTTAAACGTTCTAGGAACCAAGCGGCAGAAATACCTGTCTTAGTTTGAACAGAATCGCACCAAAGTTATCAATGCATTGTTCAACACATTTCTGTAAAGGTCCTTGGGGCATAGAGTAATATAGATCATTAACATCGATGGAGCAGGCTGAAATGTCTTTATCAATGTTAGTTCTTAAGAGTTGCACCACGTCATCAGAGCCTTTTACGATGGAAGGGTCGTCAATACACAGAATTCGAAGCTTATACTGAAGAAAAACAGTGAGTTCTTTTTGAAATGTGCCTCTTTCAGAAACAATCACTCGAAAAGGCCAGGCGGGTTTATGGGTTCTTACCGAAAATTTGGCTGTAAAATGAAGGTTATCGCTCTGATCTATGTGTTTCTTTCACCGTGGTAGGTTGAATCGAGAGCACAGCTTCTTTCCTTCCGCCTTTAATTTTTTTCAGTGAAATGTCGTCGCGTCTATTCTTTACTGAAGTCACTGCTTCAATAGCTTTTGAAGCAAACTCACCCTCAGTAAGGACCGCAAAACCGCCGGATCTGTCGCTGGAAGGACACACAGGGAAGTATCCTTCATAAACTGCTGCACTTGCCGAATAGGAAAATGGCTCTCCACAGGTTTCTTGCGGGACACCACTCTAACACATTTGTGTCATGTACAAAGAAGGTTCTTGATCGGCTTCCGTTTTCTTGTGGAAAGGTTTACATCAGACAGACTGGAAGATGCCTGAACGAGAGATTAAATGAGCACAGGCAAAAAGCAGGTCGCTATCGTGATGGACATGTCTCTATTCATTGCAACGATTGTGGTTGTCAGCCTCTTTTTTATGAATGTATGGTTGTGTAGAGAAGTGCTGATAAAGACACGAGAGAAACTGTCGAAGCTATCCTGATAGCAAAAGCAGGGATAGATGCGTCAGCAGCCCTTCTCTTGCTTGGACGGAAAGTGAATTGGAATTTCTAGATGCTGCTCGTTTCCACATGTGATGACGGGGGATTTTAGTGTGCGTGATCATAAATATCGTGCTTTCCGGAAATAAACCATGATTTGAAATTTAGCGCTCCTGTTGTCGTCTTCCTTGTCCGTGTCTCCCAGCGCCATGATTCCTTCAAGTGCATCTAACCAACTAGCCCAAAAAGGCGTACTTTTATATTGTGCATGAATTTCTGCCAGTTTATGCAGCGCAGGAAAGACACTTGCTCAGGGAAGAAACCGCACGACAAGAAATACTGCGCCGAATCTGTCTCTACTCGCGCCCTTATTTTACCCTTATTGGCTATAAATAAACCAGTTAAATACACGAAACCGCATGTGTGTGCTTAAGTCAACGCCCTAGTCTCAGATGAACGTCAGTGACAAATTCTACACTCACTGCACAGAGCACGCAGTGAGCACACAGCTCGATATATTCTGCTCATCTCACTAGTACAGCGTAACTGATGGCTGATGTGGAGACGAATTGGAAAGGTATTGAAAGAACACACTGACGGTAGTTACACAAAAAAGCAAAAAAGAATGAATTATACAGAACGCCGTAGACATATTAAAGCATTATTGGCCTATTGTTTCTGTGTGGTAGTAGAGAGCACGGAGATGGAAAAGAACCAGTAGACAAGGATCCTTTTCTCTAGCTCAGGTTTTGCGAGCTGCGATACATGTGCTGGCCTGTACTGGAGCTGATTTTGAAGGGAATGCACTAGTTTCGCGAACACACTGACGAAATGTAGTGGAGGGGCGCGTCGTCAACAACATCTTGACTTAGGCGAATTGGTTTATAGTGTAACGCTGCAGCAACATATGAAGAAACTAGAGGACAGAAGAGAGCTTTCATTTTCAGCAGCTTTTTTTCAGTGCATGATTGCTGTTTTCATATACGATAAAATACGCAGACCGCCTGCAGAAGAGCAATATGTGGTCACATACACTCCAGTAGAACTAGTCAGAAAACTGCTATATATATAAATTATAGGTGTGTGCAGTGGTCTGGCACCTTTGAGATGAAAAATGCTTGCCATATGACTGCTTTCTTTCTTTGCTTTTGCTTTTTCACAAACGTCGTGGTCTTGACAAGAGCACGTCATTTGAACTTGCAGTGCAACGGGATCTATATATTTCATGGTGTATAGAAACAGCTAACATCTTCTGAATATAAAGTTAGAGCTAGATCTGTTTTGTCTGCTCGCTGTCGCGCTGTTGCGTCCGTATACCCTTCCTTTGCATAGGTTGCAAATTGCCAGCAGTGTAATGCCGGTTGCGAGAGTTTATCTTTGCTTGAGCGTACCAGTGTTCGTTATGGCGATCGATGTGAGCGCGCAATAGTTCAATTTCTATGAATTTTCATTTAATGACATGTGCTGTACGATAATTTTCCACCATGCTTCTCGATCCTTCTGGCTAATAGGTTAACTATTTCAGCAGCCTATTTCGCAAAGCTCCCGCAAAACATCCTATACATGTACATATCAATAGCTTCTCTATATACATGTTGTTCTGCGCCGTGTTTATGAAAAAGAAAGTGTGCGAATAGAATATTACGTGCTCCTCAAAACACGTCCGCTATGTTTCGGCAACGAAACGCGTGTACGTGAATGTATGAAGCCCAACATCTGATTCTTGCGTCGAATCTCTCAAGTTAGTATCCGTCATGCTCGTCTCGATCGGATCTCAGCTATTATATAGAGAAGGCTTCCAAAGAAGGCCCGGCCGATATTAACCATGAAAGGCTGCGGCGTAGTCGCAGTACGGCAGGACGTTTCTGCCCAGGACGGCAGAAATGGCTCAGTGTTTCCTGTGAAACAATCTTTCTAGGCAAATATCGCGCCGAATGTGCATTCTTCAGACGATGGTGAAGGACGGCAAAATCGGCGCCACATTTGCCCGAGAAAGTTATCGGCTGAGCGGACGTCGGCTCTAAGGTGGCATACTCGGCACAATGTTGCCAATAAATGGTGATGGCTTAGTACATACTGTATAAAGAACGGCAAAATTGTCGCCGCATTTGCCGGAGAAAGTTATCAACTCAGCCGATGTCGGCTCTAAGATGGCATACTCGGAGCAATGTTGCCAATAAAAGGCGACGGCTTAGCCCATACCGTCTATAGAAAGGCAAAATCGGCGACATATTTTTGCCATTGAGCGCCAACAATTCAGCCGATGTCGGCAGTAACGCGGCATATGTGGGCCCATGTTGCCGATTACAGTCGACGGCCTGTCGATATCGGCAGGGCCGCGGCTATAGTGGCCTGACGTTGGCAGTCATTGACGGCGGCTTCGCCGATACTGGCTTGCTGCCGGCAAAATTAGGCCGTGGATGGGCCGTGCTTTGCCGTCCTAAAACCAATATCGGCCCTACGTTACATGCTGCCTGGGTTTCTAGCTCATTTTGGTAATCTACATCTACAATCCATGTGCTATCCATGTATGTACAATCCATTTATGGGCTCTCCGGCCGATGCCACCTGAGCGCGCTCCCTCGGAACAGGTGAAGGTGCGATAGTGATTTTCTGCACAGCTGATTTCACTAACCATAAGACTTCCATACCTTCCTGTGCTTCTGTGCTGGAACTCCTTTATAATATACCTCTGGTTTTTCTGCAGTGTATGCTCAGCATCCTTGTTCAGGTGTTTGTGTTGGTTTCCTGTTTCCGAGCGTCTGCACAGGCACTTTTCTTTAATTTCGTAGGTTCTGCGGTGGATATCAGCGGGCGCTTGCGTACTGTCCCAGAGATTGTGGGAATTCCTGTCATACAGGGAAGAGACCAGATGAGGACGTAGAGTTCGTGCAATGTGTGGTTCATTAGGGGCTGGGTGCAGCATTCTTGGCTGGGTGCAGCATTCGAGGTCGCGCTACAGTGGCCGGACTGAGGCCTGCGAGCCGGCCAATATATATGCGGTCGGCTGCCGCAATGGCATCAATAGCGTGGTACACCGTCTGCGGTCCGCCATGAACCATGTTTGGGGGAGCAGCCCCACAGCCCGTTTCGCCCCGTTTATGAGACCGTCGTCTGGCCAGCGTGATCACCATCCCTGCAATCTGGTCGGCCATCGTGGGCAAGGGATGCGCGAAGGCAAGTGGCTGCATGTGCTCTCCGGCACTTCGCGCAGAAAAAGTCTTGAGCTTCGCAAATAAGTATGCTGACGCCATGACCTAGTGCGCACAGACCAATGAAGTCCGTTCGATGGAAGAGGTTGACACCGGGGACACCAAGACAGAGAATCTCCGCAAGAGCGGATTTCAAAAAAAAGTGGCATATCCCAAATGGACACCGCGAAGAAGTCACGAAAGATGGAGAACAATGGCAGCGGAATGGAGAGTAAGAGGACGTATACAAAGAGGGGACTTGTTATGCCGAGCAGGATACCGTTGTCAACGGAGAGGACTACGGCGTGGAGGAGGGCGACTCTAAGAGAGACGACAATGCAGTGGACGACGACGGAGAGAGGCTACATGCTACTCGCTGTGCTTGCAGGGCGGTGCACTTCTTAAGACACGTGCAAAGAGAAGCGAAGAAAAGGATAAAGAACAGTTTGTGCAACCTTGTGTGTAGGAAAATCCGGTTGTGCTTGAGACAGAGTACGGACGTTGAAGACAGGGCAAGGACATGTACAGAAAGGGAGAGGATGGAGCTCAAGAACAGTACGGCGAGTAGGATGAAGTACGAGGAGAGTGCCTGTGACGGTTGCTGGTGCGAAGATCATTGCCTTGCCGACAGTCATGGAAGTGGCTGGCAGTGACCAGCATCCCATGCGAGGTGCCCCTGTGGTATCTGGCCAGCCTTACTGCAGTGGGGTTCGTCAGCGAGTCACTGACCCACCCGCTGCCTGATGGGCGCACTATTCAGAGCGAGGTCATCCCCTGTGCGTCAGTCGCGCCTGTCGGGCAGGTGTGTTCCCGAGTTCGGTTCAGGACCAAGGTGGTCCTGCAAGACCTTCATAGAGGTTGAGGACCGGACGTACTGGGTGGCCTGAAACCTGCAACTGCTCTACCGGGTATATTCGGCCAGCTCTTTATGATCACCAGTTTTCCAGGATTTATTGCTGGCAGTGGCGACCTATTATGCTGCTAGCCGCCATGGGCCAGTGCCGTCACTGTCGAGGAAGGAAGGCAGAGTGTGGCCATTGCCGACAGCCCGGCATGAAAGCAGACGAGCGTTCGATCCCGGCAGCAGCGGTCGCATTTCCAAAGCAGGCGAAAGTGCTTGAGCCCCGTGTACTGTGAATGGTCAGTTAATGTGTTCAACATTTCCAGAGCCCTGTACTACGGCATTCCTCGTCTTCCTCTTTCTTTCCCTCCGTTTCTCCTACCCCCACGGACGTTTAGCCGTGCTCCCGACATGGGCTGCAGAAATTAGCGTCCGGTCCTTAACGAAAGCCTAATCAAGAGTATGCGCGTTGCGTGGCGCACTCTATTCGTCGCCAGGTCTGGGCCTTCACTCCGCGCACATTGTGCGGCGGCGGTGGACTGGCAGCCAATGAGGCCTGACGAGTGGCCCTAAGCAGATACGGCCGACTCGCACAAGGTGCTTAGGGTGCACGTGTTTGTGGATGAGTGCTAGGTAATTTTGCAAAGAGAGCCATTTTTTAAGCTTCACAGTTGGTGCTTCATTGCGTAGTCCTTAACTAAAGAGCGTCTAGGCTCTTTAGCAGGAACGCCTACAATGTCAGTGAAAGACGGACCACAATGGCTGAGAAATGAAATATGGGGGTGCTTGTGGTGCGGTTAATGAAAGGACGCCACTTTCTTCAGCCCTTGTCGGGAGCACGGCTAAGCGTCCTGGGGGTAGGGAAAAGGGACTGAAAGAGAGAAAAGCCGCAGTGGAGGGCTCCGGAAATATTGACCACTTGAGGACCTTTGACATTCAGTCACAACGCACAGTACATCAGCCTCTAGCATTTTCGCCTCTATCGAAAATGCGACCGCCGCGGCCGGGATCAAACCGGCGTTTTCGGCGTAGGAGTCGAGCACTGTAACCACTACATCAACGTGGAGGACAAAAGAAAAGCAACTTGATGTGCCAACTGTAACCACTAATGATTATTGAAATATTCTAATGCTTATGATAACAAACATAGCCTGAAGAAACGAGGATGAATCATTGCGCATTTAATAATGAAGCTTAGAGGCAAACTCCGAGGTAAACCTTATTGATACAAGGGATGTACTCAACCTATGAAAGTCCGCGCGATCACCTTCTTTAAACCTATTCTGCCGTGGTCCGTGCAGCTTTGTTGTTAAACAAAGAGGCGCATCTCAATGTCGCAGAAATATGGCAACTAAGCTCGGACCTATTCGAAAAGGAAGCACTGTGCTTCCGGAGCTGACACTTGCTAGCATGGGCAGCGTTAGTAGGCACCCTGAATTAAGACCAATGCACCTGTGTAGTCCAAAACACACACTGATGTGTGATATTCATGTTGCGCAAATCCTTTCTTTTCCATATAATTTTATGAGGCCGCATGTTACATACAAGTAAAGCACGTTGTAGGGCTAGTTGTTTCATTGTTTTGATGAAAAGACGTATTCCAGCCTAGGAAAACAGACGAACAGTGTCTTCCTTGTGTTTCCTGTTTTACTGTCTTCCTTGTGTTTTCTCCTGTGTTCGTCTGTTTTCCTAGCCCGGAATACGTCTCTCCGCATGTCATATTTTCTGCCATGTAGCTAGCTACAAATCGGGCTCAAAACATCTCCTCCCCACCTTTTATCTCATATATTTTGAAGTTGGACAGGATTAGCAACATTTCTACATTTCGTGGCTGGGAAGAGCGTGTTATTTCATATGCTTTTCGCGTATTCGATACTTCCATAATTTAACGACCACTTGCCTGAAGTGGTATAGAATTTAGGCTTATGTTATCTCTTCTTTAGGGACGTCTTTAAGTGGTTGAATTACGGGCACTTTCTTTTGTTTTGGGCATTTCATCCCGGAGCGTGGAATTAATATCTGTTTTTAACTGTACTAGAGAAGCTTCAATTTTGAGAGCAGTACATGTGTCCAGGAAACGCGCCTAATGCAACTGAAACTTAGCTTCAAAGATAAAAGCTGCATACCATTAACCACTTTGAAAATACTGATTAAGCTACTCTGATAACCTCGACCACGTGAAGAGGTATATATGCAGAGGATCTAGGTCGTCGCCATGAAGCGGCTTGAACAGCATGAAAAAGTCGTTTACATGCCTAATTTATAGAAAATGTTTCCGTGTTCTGAGAAAAAGGGAAAAAATTTGCCATGCAAATACCGCCCAGTGCAGCTCATATTTGTATGCGAATGCCATTTACACTTAAGCGCCACACGGACGTTCAACCTATTTATTCGTAAGGTAGTTGAGAACTTCCCGGAAATCATTGGCTGAACATGTCAATTCGCCCCTGCCGTATTCAGCTGATAATGATTTTATTATCTAAATCTGATCAGGGCAGGGCATAAGGAAAGCGCAAGCAGCCATTCCATTCAAAATGATTTGGCCTACACCGCAAGCTGTTTGGCTCACGGGGCTTAAATACCTTAATAGGAGCATTGCGTGAAGTACATATCCGTCGTTAAACGCCTTCACATGCAGGTTGCGGCAACTATCAAGTGACGTTAAGCGAAAAGCCACACCTATTATACGGGCACTCAACCAAAGTCACCCATTATCGCGAAGAACATCTCATTTCACATAGTTCTTCCTTACTCATATATCAGGTGCAGCGCTCTCAAGGCTACACTTAGAACGGTAACCTTTATTTTATAGGTGCACAAAAAAATGAAAATATGCTCCTTTACAACAGGGTAAAGCACTTTAACCTTTAGTAAAGGAGCATATTTTCACATTTTTGTGTACCTATAAAGTTAACTAAAGGTTACCGTGCTAAGGGTGTAGCGGGACTTCTACTAGCAGACGTGTTCGCATCAAGAAGTCGTTTTTCTTCGCACTCGCAATGTGCTTTTTTTACAGCGAAGCTGTTCTCGCTCGAAGAAAAATGCCTGTGGTGACCTGAATACGCATATCGGGTATGCGCCACAGGTATTCTAGCATCGGTGTCCCCTCTCGCTAAACTGAAGCAATTCGCACGTAGATAACATTTCAAACAACCAGATGAGAACGTTCTGGTGGTCTAGTAGGTTCGTAGTTTTAGAAGTTTGTAAAACTGCGCGAGAAGACGGGGACAGTAGAAAGAAGCACACAGGGCACGGCACTCACTCTGTCCTGTGCACTCTTAGCTGAAGGGGGAGTAATGCGAGGGTAGGACAACTTCATTACTCTACCCAGAGTTATTCAACTCTAGGTGGGAGGAATGCGGAGTCAGCCGCGGGGCTTACTCTTCCGTTCAAGGAAGAGTAACATGGTCTGCGAGCTCCCATGCTGCTTATGTAGAGTTAGAAACTCGCGGAACTCCAGCGTCCGTAGCGTGAACAGCGCCCAGTACTCCATCGTTCGCAAATATCGCCGCACAACGATATGCGATTGCAGCGTTGCCGACCTGGACGTGGCAAGCCTCAACGTACTTTGATATCCTGAATATACAGTCCGACAAGAAAAAGTACACACGACTCTCTGCGAGCGCGGCGCGTAAATATTGTGCGTCGGCGCACGCAGTCGGATCGCGTCTCCGGACGGCCTGCCTGACGCGCACCGATCGGCACCGACAACAGAAAGCAAGCCAAGAATTCCACCACCGCACTTCTAGTACGCTGTTAAAGACGAGTGCGCGCGCAAGGAGACAAAACAAAAAAGCAAAAGCAAACGCAGGCGGGTGGAGAGATATCAACAGAACAGCGCCGGGCCACAGAACACCTATACTATGACCAACGTAGAGAAGGGAAACTGTACCTTTGACAGTGCAACGAAAATAAGGGTAGCGGTGGCGTCGTGAACTAAAGTATACGACCGAGAGATGGCGCCGCGCAAGCTATCATCATCACCACGCAATACAATATGGCGGTTGCGTTGCTGCTGCGTGCGGCTGGCCGCGCTGCTCGCTCGCTGGTCCTAGGCGTGCGGTTACCGCTGTCCCGAGGCGTTATTCTCGAGTACAGTACTCTAATACGAGTACAAATATTTCTGCTATGTCGCCAGGTGACCTAGAGGCCTCAACTGGCAATAAACGCACCAAGCAAGTAAGCTTACGTCCTTTATTGGCAATCGTGATGGATGCAGCATACATATAAGGGAGCAATGCTGTCGCTGACAGATTTGAACGTACAGACAACATAAATAGCCGTCTGCTTAATAAAATTACAAGCTGAAATTTATCTCATTCTGTTCGTAAGCAGAGCGATGTTTCAGACAACCATGTTTACGCTGGGCTGCCCTTGAAACGCAGTACTCGAAGCGCGCGGCTGACGATGCTTTCTGCGTCGTCGCTTTGCTCTGAGGCCATCTAGCTGATTCGTTCGTGTACTCAATAAAAACAGTAGGCTTTCTGAAGCATTGTGATTCACTTCGGTTCCTATGTGATTATCAAACGCGCTCCAATAGCACGGAATGCGCCGGCCATCGCGCGATTCGAGTATCACGTTTCAATCGCATAGCACTGTATACATACTGTATTTGTGCACGCTGTCTCCCGTCTCACTCTACACGTCTGCGTTTATCGACTTTGGCGTTATTAAACAGGCAGCATCAAAATTTCGCCAAAGGTGTAGTGTCAGCAGATTATCATGATACACTATTTTGACATTTGACGAGGGGCACATGGCTTTGAAAAAAAAAATAAAGTGATAATAAACCACTATTTTTGTGTACATACTCTGTGATTTTGATATTGCGTTCAGTTTCCCTTCTCCTGCGTCCCTGTCTGAACTGTTTTGTTACAACAAACTGCTACTAACTAGCTCATCTTCCAGTGGTTCTCAACTCGTATATTATATAGCACTTGTAAAGCAAAATTTACGTTATCCCGTTGAAAGATTAATTTGGTTTATGTATTCGAAAGAGGTGAAGGGTTTGCTGTGGTATAAACACTTCAATCAAGTGACAGTTGGCTAGCAACGAAAGCCTCAGTCCGAAGCAAACATTTCAACAGGCACACATATTTCTCAAGGCCGTTACAGAAGACAGTTTCCAAAGATCAAGCTATACCCTTGCTTGTCCATTGCTGATCAACTGATAAGTAAATGAGTCAATCTCTCCTGGTTCTGTGAGTGCATAATCGTCATAGTGGCTGCTAGATTTACAGTTTTGTTCTTTACTACCCTTTAGCTGTGCCTCACTCTTAGCATGGGTGTCACACAAAACCAGAAGTTTCCCCAGGAACTAAAATTAGGAGGTGGGTCTAGACATCAGTGGGAGGTGTGGAGCACCAGATATTTTGAGCTTGTTACAAACATTTAGAAATTAAGGGGGTTTGTTTAGAAAGACGAGGTGTGAACACCCTCTCTAGGGGTTCTATTGGGAAATCTCTGCTCAAAACGGGCCTTTTTGAGCTGCATAGTAGTTCAAAGAAATAGCACTCAGTACACATTCAAATATAAAATACAAGCAAATGCTAGCCAAACAGCTCTAGCGAGATCTGAGTTACCTCTTCTGTGTACTGTATAACTTACTTTTAAAACTTGATG
>JABSTT010004992.1:0-15616 GCA_013339685.2 Hyalomma asiaticum
GCGCAAGGATGAAATATTTCTACAAGTGGGCTCTGTCGCATGGCTCCGTGTTGCGCGATCTTCTCTTTCATTCCTCAAATAATGACATTTGTTGCGGTAATGAAGCGCATGTGACATTATTTGTTTAATAGTTATTTATTTATTAATTTTATTTAATTATTTATTTATTTATTTATTTATTTATTTATTTATTTATTTGCTCGTGGATGATAGTGTATTGTTTGCAAGGGTGGCAATAATGAACTTTATTTGACTGACGGCTCTCCTGTGCGGAACGAAAAGTGTTTTTGTCCTTAAAAGCAGACACGTACGCGTTTCGTTAAAAACAGACGTGCACAAAACAATTTATAAGTATTTGGCTCAATGGCACATAAATAGAGAGAACTATAGGTAGCTTTAATGATCCCTTTTAAGGGGTATTTTGCCACCAGCAAGTGAGACTTCAGGCTACGTCTCTAAGTAGGTTCTACTTGAAAGCCAAACGCGACCTTCCTATCTAAAGTGGAGCCACGGCTCAAAGGTCCCCTCCCTCTATATTTTGGGAAAGTTGTGGGTTCGAGTACAGCCAGTTATGTATTTAAACGCCTGTACGAAGGACGTACCCGCCTAGCAAACGCCAGCTTGATAGTTCTGTATACAGCGGAGCTTCGGCCAGTTTTATGGCCCACAGGCGTGTAATGAACATTTAGAAAATTTTAATAATTATAAGTAATTATTGCAGGCGGTAACTAACACTTTTAAGGTCCACTTTATACCCTTAATTGTACGCAACAGTGAACTATAAAAGATACAACTGTTTCCACGTCTTCATAAGGGCTTTATTTTCCGCAAAGTTATCGCTGACCGACGAACGGGCAGCGCCGCACAAGATTTCATTATAACTGATTGTGACTTTATGGACATGTTACTAATATCATTACCTGCTATAGTCATGTTAATCCTATGTTCGCAGATGCTCATTTTGGTATAAGTGAAGCGGAGGAAACACGAGTTTGCAACTTCTTTCCTCGACTCCGATTTTTTTAATTCGACTTTTTTCCTAGCCCTTGAGCAGCTTTTACCAATACCCATTCGTGCCGTAACATGGGAAAATAAAATTGAAATTGAAATTAAAGCTTTCTCGATTTTAGAAAGTGGGGGTTAGTATCGTCGTCGGGCCACTGACGAGCATATCATGCTATCAATGCCCACTCCGTCCCAATTTTTGAAAACACAAAGTGAACAAGATGGGATGTTAGATTTCTCTCCCGAATTTCTCAATTTAGTGGGTATCGTCTCGTTCATGGTGACGTAACTGACAAGCATGAGAAGTTATTGGCTATTGTTGTTTAAACACGTGCGGGACGACGAAGAGGACGAAGGAGGAGTGTGCGCGCTTTTTTATATCTCGTCACTGCTTGGAAATCCAGCGAAAGAAAATGATCGAACCAGTTATTCGCCAATTAGGCCTGGAATTTACCGAAATGTCTATTCTCTTGTTTGGAGGGTCCACTTTGGGGTACAGTCACAGGCATGTCTGTATAGCAGTAATGAAATTTCTAATTGAACCCCAAAGAGTTTTTCCTTAGTTTTCATCGCTTGAGCTTCGCCAAACCAGATATAAAAGCACTCTTAATTCAGAACAGTCTTGGTCAATCCTCTGAATTGGGTATGTGCCAACTTACAGAGGTGAAGAAGAAAAGTGGGCTTCTTGATAGCTTCGACAAGACGGGCGTTGATGCAGCTCTGTACTATGCGGAAACAAAGAGCATCCGCTCTACTAAGCCGGTGCAGCCAACCTTTACTTCCACAGATGTCATAATTTACCGTTAATATTGGTGTATATACAAAGTGCACGAGACGCGAGCTGTCGATATTATTTTCCCGACATTTTTTTCCATTTTTATTTCTTTTTTTTTTTGTCAGGCGTATAGCGCCTGTTTAGCCGTGGTGCAACTGACGAGCACGTCACGTCATTGATGTCATGTCTGACCATGCATTCCAGTGTTACATTCGTACCTTTTATGCAAATTTTGGGCATGTAAGAAGATAACGAGACGACCGTTATCGATTTCTTTGGCAGTGGCAAGAACATGTATTCTAACTGCCTGAGGAAAAAGGCTAAGGGGAGCCGAAGGCTCGTCAACCAAGTTGATGGCTCCGCCCGTAACCTAACCGGCAGATGGTGACTCACGGCGACGTCGCGGGACCTCTGGACCGCGTGTACTTCATGTGTAAAGCTCGTACTATGCAAAAGGTCATCCTGTCTGGCCTTGTGGCTTAGGTTGGAGCCCGTGTTTTCACGATTTTCTCGATTATTCGCGTCGACCACCTAAGCTTACGGGCTGCATTTTACGGTTCCGTAAACTTCGGTGCCTCAACGCGATAGCAAGACTCGCATAACCTACTAGGGAAGTCATATATGACGTCATGATGATAGCATGTGATATTATCACTAATGCCGTTTCACGTGACACGGACGTCAAAATTTTGCTAGCATTCATTACATCCCGACACGTATACTGTTTTAGCTTTCTGTGCACTCAAGGGGATTGCATGACGTGCCTCAATTACGCCTTCTTTTAAAAAATACGCGCTCTGGAAATAAAGGTCACTGACCTGGCCTTGGAGCGATGAAGTAAGGAATGATGCCCTTCGGCCAAAGTCTCACATTTTCAGTCACTGCGGCCCTCTGCGGTGAAAACGAAAAGCGACACTTATTTGCTAGGATCACACAAAAAAGCTACTTGGCTCGTGTAGGGCGAGTACCTGAGAAACAGCACCTTAATTTATCAATTAGGAGCATGAGGGTATATTTTTTCTTGTTAAAGCGCAGAAGCATAGGAATGACCCGGGCGCCACGTTACATAATTGTTGCACAGACAGAAAGGCGCCGGACGTGTAGAAGGCACCAACCATCCTCTCTCCTTTTCGCATACCTTAGAAACCTTGATTGGGATGCATTTTGTCCTGGACATGTCATAATGCTGTAATGAAGCTAGCAAAGCAAACTTCCCAATAGATGTCAATATGATGATATCGTTTTGAGTTCCTTGCTCTCAACGACATCTTTTTAAGATTGTGCTAGACCTTGTGAACGTACGGAATAACTTGCAATTTCCGGCTGTCCCGTTCTACCTGCTAATCTGGGGTGTTATTTTTCAAGTCCCGGAGGATAGACTCGCATACGGATGTGATGACCACTGAAGGGAACCCGGCGGCAGTCAAACGCTCAAACTATTTTCTTAAACTTTCTGCAGTGCTACAACTTTTTATCAGTGATGATTTGATACACGACATTGCGGTGCCTCTTTTGAACGATCTTGGTATGTGCACTATCATAATATAGCAGGGATTTCTTGGTGCGGGTGTTATATATACGTCTAGTGGACATGATCATTTTCATAAATGAGCTTAGTGTCAAGGAATGAATGCTTGACCGGCATTGAATTGAGTCCTCGACCGCCATTCCACATGTTAAACTTAGTCCTCATTATTCTGTAGTAAAAATATTAAAAATTCTCCCGGGGGGGGGGGGGGGGGGGCGCTTTCAAAATCGCTCGTACACATTGCTGGAAACAAAGCAAGCCCGTAGCAAGGAGGGAGGGAGGGGGTGGATGCCCTTGGGACCTAGGCCGCTCTCGAAATTTTCCAATGGGGGATAGTGTTAATAAGAATAACAGTGTAGTGCCAATAACGTAATATTTAAACCTCTTAAGAACGTCGCAAGTCAAAAATAACTTACTGCACAGATTGCGATTTTATACAATAACTTATGCAAATGGATGTTTTTCTGAAACAGTCAAGGCCTTCAGCGAGTCGGCACCCTCCCAAAAAAAGTCCTGGCTACGGGCCTGGCTGGAAGCACAACAATGTAGCCGTCAAGGTATCTGAAGATGCCTACATCTGCGTCATCATCATCAAGCTTACCTTTGATACACGCGTGAAATGTCAGATAAAATCGGTTCTGGCCAACTTATACAAATGCCCGCTTTGTGAATGTAATATTTGTCATTGAACATAAAAACAATTGAACGAAGATAAAGATGTAACAGTTCTGAAAAGTGCCCACTCGTTAGACGAGACCTGTTCTGGAAGTCCACTTCGCCGGACTGCTCATTGCATTCTCCGAGCTGCGAAGAGGCCTTGATATGGAACCTAGTAAAAGAGGTCTTCGACATCGAGGGAGAAGACATACCGAGCAGCATCGAGTCCTCCGCTTTCCAGTACCTTGACAAAGCCCGTTGAACTTCTTAGCCCAGGGGGGCCATTTGCTTCAAGTGTATTCAGATGACCCTGCAGGTATACGCCAATCTGGTGTTGCCAGGTGCCTTTTTCCTCGACTATGCACCTGAAGGGACACTCGGCCTTGTGGGTTTTTGCCGAAGAAAATCACGGATAAGTTCAAGTTTCCGGCCTTTTCTACGGTCTTCCGCAATTTTTCCACATTGGTCTTCTGCAGCAGTTTGAGCACAGCTTTTGGCGCATACTTTATTTCTGTAAAGTTCTTTTGGACTGCTGACTCAGCTTTGCTTTGAAAGCGGCCTTCTGGCATCATGACAAAGCCCCCTTCATTGTCAGCGTGTAGTACAGTCAATCCTCGTTGCTTGAGGAACCTCGCTACTGTCTTCGTTGGTCACTTTTACTGGGGTCCGTGACTGAGAGTTCGTAGGAACATGTCAACGTCTTCAACGATGGCACGCTCGTGATTGGCCTCTCGCAATCGGTCAGCCGCATCCCTTGCCATAGGCAATGCTTCGTGTGGTCTCAATGCTGGCTGAAAACTTTGTTTCGGCCCTTTATCGAGATTCCTTAGCACTTCTGAAGGCGAGGTGGCTTTCATGACGACTACGCTGGGGGGTTTTAGGGCAGAAGGAGCCTTTTTCGGTAGGCTGGTGCGTATACGCTGTCACGCAACTCAGTCACTTGCGCGGCTACTCTGCCGTTGTCTGTGTGCGCCCGGTAAACCTCATGTTTGTCTACTTCCTTCTCGACCAGAACCCCTAGCCTATCTTGATAATGCCGAACTTGTCGCCAGAACTCTGATTTGAGAACTTTACTCGCTCTGTTCGCGTGTCCCCAGGACGGTTCGATGTTTCCGAGCAAGTATCGCACTTCCAATGGAATGATTTTCTGCTACATTCAAAATGAAAGGATGCTTGACTTACGTGTTGTCGTGGCAGTCAAGTTGACACATGTTGCGATGGCATCTCCTTTGGCTTGGAGCAAAAAGAAAGGGCCCAATGTTGAAGAAATGTGCTCTACAACAGTTCTTTTACGGGCTAGTTGGTACATACTTTTAGAGCTGGATGTCTGGTGTGTGTTGCGTATATCCGTGTTTCCTTCGTGCTGCACAATACCCAGCTCTAAAAGTGTGTACCAACTAGCCCGTGAAAGAAGTGTCCTGGAGCCTATTCTAGGTCCACTGCAGGACGAAGGGGAGCACCGAATTATCTCCAGTTCGTCCAGCACGGAGCTACTTGGTCCCATTTTACGCCTCCTAACTCCTTAATTTTATCACCCCGTCACCCTTTGCCTGCCTTTGCTGCGTTTTCCATCTCTTGGTATCCATTATGCCGTTATGACTGTCCAGCAGTTGCTTGTTTTTCGCACTTCATGTCCTGCTCAGGTCTACCTTCTTTTTCCTCTTAATAGACATAAGCAGATAAGTTACTGCTGTCTGCTCCCTATCCATACTATAATTTTTTCCGTTCCATAGCACTTTGTGTGGTCATCAGTCTCAGGTCGAGCTTATTAACGCGATAGCGTTAGAGAGCTCGTTTCGCAGAAATACCGCCGTCGGTGTCGGCGTCTCTCCGTGAGCGAAAAATCGAGAAAGATGCAAATAAAACGAATAATACAAATGTTCAGTCCCATTGAGGATCGAAACCGGGCCGTTTGCGTGGCAAGCAGGTGTCCTACCACAAAGCCACGACGTTTTTTTTTTCTTTTCTTTATTGCCATTCGACATTCTTACATAATACGTGGAGATCGGTACTCCACACTCATATCCACGTACATAAAGGAGCGCTACATATTACAGATGGCCCACCATGGCATAACCATAGTAAATTAGAATGGTTAATCAGAGCTGGTTTTGGGACGTTAAACCTCACATAACAACAACAATTAGAATGGTTTCATGTGCAACACAGCTTCTACACGAGGTACCCATTCAGGTACACATGGTAGGGCTTTATGCACTTCTAAAAATGTTAGCACATCCTCATGGAAGTACTGTCGAACAGGTTTTGCATCAACATCATTATGACGTACAGCAATTCTAGATTTCCATATGCCATGAAGGCCCAGTAACATAAGAGTGTCAAATGGTACACCGTCATCGTTTTCCACTGGCAAGAACCTTATTCCACGGGCATTTATGGGTAAGTCTTTTTTGAGGGTACGTTGGAGTATATCCCAGAAGAACACTGCATCCCAACATTCTATAAATACATGTTCGATTGTTTCAGGTTTTTTACATAGAGAACAGTCTGTACCCCACGGAACAAATAAACCCTTTTCCGCCAGCCATGTTTTTACAAGTACGGTACCAGTATGTAGCTGGAAGAAGAACGTCATAACCCCCGGTTGTACTATCATTCCTTTAGTACGTTTCAGGACGTCTTGACCGGGGCCGGAAGAGAACAAGGAGCGATATACAGGAACAGCGAAAATAGTGCTTACCACATCTTTATATAGTTTTCTACGTGATACACTGCTTAAGTAATCTAAAGAAAACCGAGTCACTAGGAATTGATATGAGAGGACCACTTCTTTGTAGTAACCTCGTAGGGTTCCAGGTAGATGCGCAGAGGAGATAATATACTCAGGGAGGGCTTTACACAAACGCAATTGGCATACAGATCGCAAGAAAGGGTCCTGATTGTCCCTTAAAAATAAGAAATGACCAATTAGCTGCTTAACGAACAAATGAGCCAAGCCAAGGCCACCGTTGCGAACGCTCCGAAAGAGGTTCGTTCTGCTTGTGCGCTCCCATGATGATCCCCAAATGAACACGGCAAATACACGATGCAGCTTTTGTATATTCAAACGTGAGCAATGCAATACTTGCAGTACGTACCACAGCTTGCTTACAAGAAAAATATTGCAAGCCGTAGCACGCCCAAAAATTGATAAGTCCCAACCCTTCCACCTTCCCACTTGACTTCGTAATTCTGCACTTTGGATCCTCCAATACGGGTCAGTGTCAGTGTAGTACTGAAGGGGTACTCCCAAGTACTTCACTGGTGTTGATGACCATTTAATATTCAACAATTTGCCCGGTGTTAAATCCCATTGCCCATGCCGCAATCCTTGACATTTCTCCCAGTTGACAGCACTGCCACTGAGGAGGCAGAAACGTTTCACTATTTTGACAGTTTCACATATACTCTCGAGGTTCGTAGCGAAAACAGCGATGTCGTCCGCACATACGCTAGGACACGTACTTCGTACGAACTTAATTTGAAGCCAGTGTTACCTGTAGAATTCAGAATACTGAGGCAGAAACATTCAATATATATTGCAAATAGAAGAGACGAAAGCGTGCACCCTTGGCGGACAGACTTTTGGACTTGAATACGATTACCAACTGATTTGTTAACGATAACTCGCGTTGTGCAGCTGTTGTAGGCCATGCGTTCAAGTATAACAGATCCCACATTAACATGTTCTAAAACTGCCATTAGGACGTCATGTGGAACTTTATCAAAAGCTTTTTCCAGATCTAGTTGTAACATTGCCACTTGACTCTGCATGGCGTCACAGCATTCTAACATGCTTCGTGCTGTGTGGATATTTGTTAAGATGGTCCTTCCTTTAACCCCACATGTTTGGTGTGGGCCTACTAACTCCTTGATAATGGTCTGCAGTCTGCTTGCTAGTACTTTCATCAAAATCTTATAGTCCACGTTAGCTAGGCATATAGGACGATATGATATTACTTGACGCAGTTTGTCCTTGTCATCAGTTTTCGGTATTAATATTGTATGGGAAGACTTAAAGGAGGGAGGAAGAGCGCCTTGTTTATAAGCCTCAATAAATAGTACTGTTAGTGGGCATGCAAGACCGTTTTTGAAGATCTTGTAAAAGGAGGCGCATATACCATCTGGCCCCGGAGACTTGCCGAGGTTTAATTTGTCTATGGCACCTCTCACTTCGTCCTCTGAGATGGGTAATTCTAGAACATCTTTTGTTGCATCATCTAACCGTGGCATAAGTGGCAAGAATTCCCTTTTGAAGTTATTAATGTCTACTACATTGTAAGAAAAAAGCCTGCAGTAGTGTTCATAAAACACTTGCTCGATTTCCGTTTTTTCTTTTGTAATCCTGCCATTGAATTCGATTTCTTCTATTTCGTTGCGAGTTGCGTGTCTCTTTTCCATGGCTATGGCACGTTTGGACGGTAATTCAAGGTTCATCATGTGTTCTGCTCTAGCCCTCACAAGGGCACCTCTATATCGTTCAGTGTTAATATGTTCGAGTTTCCTTTTTACCGCACAAATGTCATCTTTGAAAGCACCGGGCGCTGCACTTTCCTCTTTTATTAATGTGCATAAATTTTCTCGTAATAACCTCTTATCTTTTGTTTGCTCATGTTTAATAATGCTCCCACGCTCTATCGCAGCCATCTTAAATTTTTGTTTAAAAAGCTCCCATTCCGCCACAATATCAGTGCCCTTAATTGTGCCTAATTGTTTAATGGCGTCAGTTGTCTTGGAAACAGGAGAAGTACAGGGTTTTCTTTTGAATGAAGGACACTGCTAACATGAAAGTGGGGACTCGAAGCTCGGCCTCTGCGGTTGCAGCCCGGCCTATCCAGCCTGCATGTGGAGCGCCAGTGGAACTTTTACAGAAATAACGTCGTTCCCTTTGCCGTTACATTTAAATGTACTGCGCTACTGTTACAGTTCCACCAACACTTAAAGGAACGATGGAGTTCTTTCGTTACTCTAAAAAGGAACTAGTTCTAGGAACACCGTTCCTTTTAACGACGTTCCGTACCACACTGCTCACTACTTCCATCGCGCGACCATGCCACAATGGCTAAGGACAAGCAACTGAAGCGCTAACCCGCTAACTGATGTAGCATAGGGAGCTTGGAGAGAGCGGTGCGTCACGTTGATAGGTCTAGCGAGGTAGCGGTAGTTAGCAGTGGTGACAGCGCGCGGGCAGTCAATCGCGCGCGCACACACGCACACACAAATGCGCGCACGCGCACGGCGGCGGAGCGTCCCTACTGACACGTTATGTATTCGTAGCTACAAGGTGAAGCGGAGAGACACGGCGAATCTCACTCAACTAGGCCAGCAAAGCTATCGTTTTAAAAAGGCCTTGCCGCCGGTCCTAAAGGAACCTCCGGCCTCGCTTTACCAGCGCGATGATCTCACCAATGGGGCCACCACGGCGCCGTTTTAGATGCGAAGCATTTCTTGGCAATCTTGAGCAACTTTGAACGTTATCTATCTATCTATCTATCTATCTATCTATCTATCTATCTATCTATCTATCTATCTATCTATCTATCTATCTATCTATCTATCTATCTATCTATCCGCCGAGGTGCTCTCCTGGTCGTGTCGTGTGCCTTAATGTGCCGAAATGTTTCCATGGTAGGATAAACATTTATGAAAAACATAGATGACTGATTGTTACGCCACTAAAATGATGCACTCGTCATGTACATCATGGTTAGCGATACTGCAATCATGTGCAACCCGTAGTGCTCGGCCTGCGGTATGCGGGTATGCGCCACGTGTTTGAATCATATACAACCTATATCAGTGAAGGACCACCTGAAATAAATATGCAGTATACCATTAGAACACATTTAATATCTAAGGCACACCATTTGCAGTAGCAATTGCGATTTAAATAGAAACATAACACGAAAACAGGCACACCCATATTAGCAAGCAGTCTGGGGGCATAGAACCCGGTCCCCCGAGGTGCTAAGCAAGCACTAGCCTACAGCGGATCCTCTTGCACGGCATATATAGTAAGTAAGCCGGTTACGCTGGCAGTTGTGATGATGGTGCTTGTGTAGCGTTGACTGGGATTCTGATGTGTTTTAAGTAATATCTTCAAGCAATGAACCAACTAGCTTAACAACATAATTTTGATTCTGATATGTGTTAAGCGCTATCATGGCAATGTAACAAGCAACACGTATGTTTTACTATAACTCGGCATTGTTTTGTCCAACTTTGCTCGATACCGTAGCAACAGAACGAACGACGTTTACGATACACACATCAGAGCACCGTAGCGTGCATTTCACCTCCACAAAGGCCAGGTCTGCGCTATACGCTGTAATGATCGTGCTAACGTTAGGTCGCACCATGAGCTACTATTCTGTCGCCATGATGCTGCGGTCCTTTATGGTTGACCCACGTCCCACGTTAAGCATACACCCACTCATGCTCTTTGCAATAACACCTTAATCCTATGCATAAGACTTCGCTTAATGTCAAACAATTCACCTTAGGGAACTTGGTCACTGACCTCTTCTAATGACACCGATTCCTACAATGTGTGGGGTCTGAAGGATTTCGCTATGCCATCTATAATGTGTCTGTCTTAGCGTTAATGATCTAGACCGAGTGAGACACTACTGCGAGTCTCACGATTATGGCTTCAGCGGCAGAAATCCCTTCCATTGCTTGTGTCACGCAGGAAATGAACACGGAAGAAGGTTAAGTAGCCAGTGACCTTTGCTTAATGCTAGCGAACAGCCAAGACTCGCGCTGTTCATTGAACAGGTAGGCAAACCGAAAAAGTGACATTTCTCTAATTGGTGCTATTAAAAGCCGAAGGCAGGACTTGAGTACAAAAAAACAAAGAAGGTAATGTCTTTACCTAATATATGTACGCAGAATAGCAGTGGACGAAAAAAGAACTTGCCGCACGTGAAAATCGCGCTCACATCTTCCGATTACACGGGAAATGTACTTTATTCGGACTTTCGACCTACAAGTGAACTATATCTTACAAATGCGTCAAAAGGGCCGTTTTCACTCTGGAACTTCAATTACTTCCCTGCTTAGAGTGATGTGGACTACTTAACTTTTATTGTCGGGAAAGCTTTAATTTCAAACTAATTGTTATCTGCCCAGGGGTCAACGTAACTAGTAGAACAGTTGTAGGTCGCTGGGTAAGAATGCTTCCCTTTGTGCTGAGAAATTTGCGCACCGAATACGGTATTGTAAAAGTTAGTACGTGCCCTTCCATTTCGATTAGTTCGCGCGGAGGACCTGCGACACATAGGTGGACTTGGCAAATGGTAATTGCACTGCAGCACGGACAAATGGGCTGGTTGGCATCGGTTCAGTGTGAAGAAATTAGGCGCACGCAACACACAGACACTGTAGCAGTAGACCACGGCGCTGGTCTTCTTCCGTTCTTCTGCTATACTGCCTGTGTGTCTCGTGCGCCTAATTCGTTCACGGTAATTGCGCGCCAATGCTCAGAGGCTATCTCTGCTGCGTCAGAAGGAACAGTCCACAAGGTCGTCTGCCCTTCTCAAACGCACACAATTTTCCATGCAATTTTACTGCAGTTGTGCTATTGCCTATAGTATCATATAATTCTTCCTGGTGATGTTGACATCTGTTCGTATTTTTCGTTTCCTTCCCACGAAGATGTCGGATTCCATTGGCGGTATGTTTAAATAAAATTAGGTTTATTGGCGGCCAAAGACGATGCGGCTTTCAGCAGTGGTAGAGCATACGAATGCGACGGGCGTCGCTGTCGCTGATTCTCTTTTTGTTGAAGACTGCCTCGAGCCGACCTCCGTCCTTCGCCAGCAAGGTGAACAGGCCCGGCGAACGTGCGAAGAACTCCGAGCCATACAGCATTATCGAGTCCAAGTCGAAAGGCGTAAGCAGCCGGTGCTCAAAGGGCCTCATCTTCTTAAAATTGTGCTCCCTCCCTGCAAACGGAATCAGAATAGGAAAAGTATGTGGAAATGACTGTTAACGTTATCGATACATGCAACGACACACTCAAATCATTTGTCTAGCGAATGTTTAGATTAGATCAGTACATAAAGGGCAGTATTTTTATATAGCCTGTAATGACTACACAAATCTAGCCCTGCATACGTATATGAAAACACCACGAATTCAGCAAGACTAATCGGTAATCCCGGTCGCGGCATCATGCCCAACTGCACAGCTGGTCTCCTTGTGCGTGTCAACCATTACTACGGCTATTTATGTAATCGGCAATACTTGAAAATTCACAACGAGGGCGAACCAGAAGTCGTCCATGCCTCTCTGTTGAAAGTGCAAACGAGCCCCAAAGGAACACGGACGGAAGAGCGAAGTGACACACACAACGGCTGGACCGCATGTAACAACTGGCCCAGAGTTCAACACTTCTACAATGCTCTTAACCGGTTGGCTGCGATCAGCTGTTTGCTGGAGTCTGTACTCGGAGTCAGAGAGACGTGTGGGGCCGACTGTCCTGTTAGTCCCTCCTGAAGCAGGTATTCTTACCAGTGACATCACCGACCATTATCCTATTCTTCTTAATACTACTTCTAACATTTCCCGAGCTGCGTTCTTTTACAAACTTGTTTTGGATAAGGAAGCACTCATCGAAACCATTACTAAGTCAGAGTCGCCCTCTGTAAAGGAAACTGGCGACCCTCAAGATGCATCCTCGCGCTTTCTGTCTTTACTTTTACATTACTTTCTTTCCCATTCCCACATGAAAAATACAAGAAAATCTATGCGTCACCAAGAAACCCATGGCTAACTGATAAGTCACTTAAAGCATTGCGCAGGCGCGAGAATCTTTACAAAAATAAAAACTAAGAAAGAGCCCTTCAATGTTAAATTAAAAGCACGGTACAAGAAATATTGTAGCAATCTCTGTGCACAGTTAAAAAAGGCAAAGATATTTCAAACAAAAATATTAGAATGTGGAAGTAACTCTGACAAAAGACGGAAAGTGATAAAGTCTTGTCTAAACACAAACGTCCATCAAGGAAACATTACTTCAATAATTCGTAACGGTATTGTCCACTCAAGTTCTCGCGGCATTGCTGACGCATTCAGTGGTTTCTTTTTTTTCAAGCACTCTGGCATTTGACCAAGTTTCGGATTACCAAACCACCTGCCTACCCCGTTCCTTCTATTTGTTTCCCACTTCTCCTGGCGATGTAACCACCATGATTCGCAATATAAAGACCACAACCACTGGCCTAGGTGACCTTTGTCCATCCCGTATAAAGTTAATTGCTGTCCCTACATTCTGGCAGATATTGTTAATCTAATATTTAAAACGGGGACGTTTCCCCGTGAACTCAGGCGTGCCGAAGTGACTCCAGTTTTTAAAAAAGGAGACCGTGCTTTGGTAACGAACTACTAAACCCATATGCACTTCCGTTTTTTGGTTAGACAATCGAGATATTATTTGAAAAGCGCCTAACTAATTATCTCAATAAGTCTAATATCCTTACTGATTACCAGTTTGATTTTGTTCAGTGTATTATACTGATTTCGCTTTATGATTTCTCACTGAATTTCTAAAAGACGGCAATTGGTGAATGCGCTTTAGCTGGATCAGTTCTTGTTGACCTAACTAAAGCCTTCGGTACTATCGACCATCACATACTCTTCCTAAAGCTAGAAGCAATTGGCGCATCTGGTCCTGCTTTGTCGCTGATTCGTGGCTACCTCCTTAATAGAAAAAAAAATAGTCGGTATTGCCGGTATTTTTTCACACAAAAAAAAAAACGACTAATGCCGTGTACCACACGGGTATATTCTGGGCCCACTGTAGTATTTAATTTTTATTAATGATCTACCTAATTTTATTACACACTGTCAATGCATGCTCTATGCTGATGACATGACGATTTTTAGCTCCGGCAAAACGTAGACTACCTAGTAGAGAAACTAAGTACTGATCTTCGCAACATACTACACCCGTGCAAACTAAACAAATTACAGTTCAATCCTCCAAAAACCCAATTCATTTTCTTTTCGTCACATCTGAGATCGCTAGTGCCCGTTCCTACAATTTGCATCCCACATCGTTTGATACATGCCAGCAATGACTGTGTGTACCTTGGCGTAGGACTTGAGGGGTGGGATGGGTAAAAAAAGTTAGCGCCCGTGTAGAAAAAATTAGCGCCCGTGTAGAAAGGAATTCGAAGGCAGGTTTGTCTTTTCGTCCACTTTAATTCCTTTCTACTTTCTCCACAATTACAATACCACAAGTAACTTCCCTTATGCTTTTCCTAGTCTTCATTGTCTGTTTGCTCATTAAGTTGTTTCTAACAAATAAAGAACGAGCCCTTGACCCGTTCCCTTTCGTTATTTCATAGCTTTGGGCCTCGTTACGGCAGACTTGGTGCCTTAGGTAGCATGCGAGGGCTTATTGGGCAGCAGCGATCTCATTTAAGTTCACGTTCTACGTGATGCCTCCTGGCAAGAAAGTGTGTTCTACACACGTCGCCTTGGCCACGAGTGGCGCTGCCTAACACTCCCAGGATAATACGTACAGAAATACACAATAAAGTGGACGGGGGGATGACCGCCTTTGTAGCTCAGTTGGTAGAGCATCGGACGCGACATCCGAAGGTCGTGGGTTTGGGTCCCACCGAAGGAGGTTTGTCTTTTCGTCCACTTTAATTCTTTCTACTTTCTCCACAATTACAATACCACAAGTAACTTCCCTTATGCTTTCCTAGTCGTCTTCTGTTTGCTCATTAAGTTGTTTCTAACAAATAAAGAACGAGCCCTTGACCCGTTCCCTTCGTTATTTTCATAGCTTGGCCTCGTTACGGCAGACTTGGTGCCTTAGGTAGCATGCGAGGGCTTATGGGCAGCAGCGATCTCATTTAAGTTCACGTTCTACGTGATGCCTCCTGGCAAGAAAGTGTGTTCTACACACGTCGCCTTGGCCACGAGTGGCGCTGCCTAACACTCCCAGGATAATACGTACAGAAATACACAATAAAGTGGACGGGGGGATGACCGCCTTTGTAGCTCAGTTGGTAGAGCATCGGACGCGACATCCGAAGGTCGTGGGTTTGGGTCCCACCGAAGGCAGGTTTGTCTTTTCGTCCACTTTAATTCCTTTCTCCTTTCTCCACAATTACAATACCACAAGTAACTTCCCCTATGCTTTCCTAGTCTTCATTGTCTGTTTGCTCATTAATTACCTAGGTAGAATTTCTTAAAATGCGTTTAAATTACCTACAAATCACAGCTGGCCAAACGTAGTGACGTCAATTTATTGTTGCTTTTGAAAAATAATGATATTACTTTGAAATTACTTTATCGAATATCCACTCAAGCACTGACGCGTATACTTTTTGTTTACAGCGTAAATGTACTGCTTTTCGGTTGGCCTCCATTGCTCTCACACACTTGATTGTTGGCGCTCAGATTTAACTTATCGTTACTTTTCATTCGGTTCTTGGTGAACTTTTTTTTATGCTGTCAGAGAATCGGACATGCTATAACTTAGTCCAAGGTAACTGGAAAAGGAATGAGTAGTGACCATGAGATAACTCGCTTGAACGAATTCATTACACAACTAATTAATTAGCAGCTGAGAAGCTGTTGCCTCGGTATAGAGGCCCATACCGCGTTCTTCGTCCCGTCACGCCGTACTTATG
>JABSTT010004993.1:0-20273 GCA_013339685.2 Hyalomma asiaticum
GCGTGTTTTATTTCCTTCAAGGAATTGACAACTGTATTTTCGGCAGGCAAATTCATAACGTTGTTTTGATTCTATTCTTACAGCTTCTATGCAACTCTTATCCGCTGACGTTACATTTTGAGGCCCTTTCACGTGTACCGGAACCTAAACACACCTGTGGTTTCGCATCATTGTGGAATTGCACAAATGATTCGCGGTTTATGCTTGATTGAGATGTGGGGTTTCAAGTCCCGAAACCACAATTGATTACGAGAGACGCCGAAGTGAAGGAGTTCGGAAATTTTTTGGCAGTTCGATTTCCTTAACGTGCACTGACTTCGCACAGTGCACGTGCCTCAACCTTTGGCCTTGAGTGAAATGCATCCGCCGCGGACTGCATTCGATGCCGCGATCCTCCGATCTGCTGCCGAGTGCGAAAACATGCGTAGGACAACTCCCAGGCGTATTTTCCTAGCGTTTACGTATGAGCTATAGGACTACTACCAGCAGGACTTTGTTTATTTGGCACACCAAAAATGTTTAGACGTTTCAAATACACTAGAGCGACTGGAAGGGGATAGCCTTGAAGCAGAAAGGAGATGCTTCCGTTTTATTCAGGTTTATATGAAAACAGTGTATTCTGGGAACATACAAAGAACGAGGCAAAATAATTAGTGTTTCAGCGAAACCAACAACCTTCAAGCGTATTCCTCGAGACTATTGATATTCTCTCCTCCAGGATCAGGCACCGGAGATAGAGTAAGACGAAAACTGCCAAGCACATACAGCCACATGGATCCTTCTCTTTTCTTTTTTTTTCCTTCCTTTTTTTCTTTTTTGTCACAACAGCACATCGAGTAAGGCTTTGTTATGGCGGCACTAGGTTGCTGCAAACGCGGTTTAGAGAACTTTGCTCATCCCCCAAGCACTTGCCCCCCTGGGAAAGAGGGAAAGGGGAAGAGCAGGATGGGGGAGGAGCTTCCATGACCAAATTTTCCTCAGTGTGTTTCTGACGGTGGTGTTGGACGCAGCGCCCATCTTACGCTGCTACTTTCTGTGACTTTCTCGGCACGTGTCGCTACCTCTGCTTTCTCCGCGATGGAAGAGGACGCCAACGCTCTTCTTTCAGCTGCCACAGTAAAGTACCACAAATACGGCAAGAGCGGGCCCTTCCGGCGGTACGTACTTCACCGTAACCTTGCGCGGAAAATTCATTCTTACAGGATGCGCCGCCGTCGGCAACAGGATCCACCAGCCTGCCGTAGCCCTGCACGGAACGGGCGCCCACGCTGCACGGAAAGCCAGGACAGCGCTGACCGCCCTGCCCAGCCACAATCCAGTTTGCCTGCTGACGTCCAGAGACGCCTGCAGTGCGCACGGCAGTTCATCGCTGGCCTGGAGCCTAGCCGTGTGGACATGCAAGCTATTGAGGAAGAGCTCGGTCCCGACCCAGACATCGAATTCCTCGATGACTAGGTGAAAGCATGAATTTGACAAGGGTTCTTTTGTGCCTGCTGATGGTTTGCATGTTCTATGTTTTTTTTAAATTCAATTCTATGGTAAACACGGGCACGACGCCTACGAGTTTTTTTTTCTTTATCGCAATCGAGTTGTGCTCGCTTCGCGATAGGACTACTACCAGCAGGACTTTGTTTATTTGGCACACCAAAAATGCTTAGGCGTTTCCAATACACTAGAGCGACTGGAAGGAAATAGCCTTGAAGCAGAAAGGAGACGCTTCCGTTTTATTCAGGTTTATATGAAAACGGTGTATTCTGGGAACATACACAGAACGAGGCAAAATAATTAGTGTTTCAGCGAAACCAACAACCTTCAAGCGTATTCCTCGAGACTATTGATATTCTCTCCTCCAGGATCAGGCACCGGAGATAGAGTAAGACGCAAACTGCCAAGCACATACAGCCACATGGATCCTTCTTTTTTTTTCCTTCCTTTTTTTCTTTTTTGTCACAACAGCACATCGAGTAAGGCTTTGTTATGGCGGCACTAGGTTGCTGCACACGCGGTTTAGAGAACTTTGCTCATCCCCCAAGCACTTGCCCCCCTGGGAAAGAGGGAAAGGGGAAGGCACGCCAGGGAGGGGAAGAGCAGGATGGGGGAGGGGCTTCCATGACCAAATTTTCCTCAGTGTGTTTCTGACGGTGGTGTTAAAAATGCAGTTTTGTGGTGTTAAATGATGGCTCTCCAACGTTTCTGCGAGGGTATCGCTACTCCAGCTGTATAGATGTCACGCTGTGTTCACATGACCTTCTCGATGGCGTTGAGTGGTCTACCGATATTGAAACCCATGGCAGTGACCATTTTCCAATTTTAGTAAAGCATAGGCTTATACGGAGTCCGGGAACCCGCCGCTACTCAAAATATTCTAACTGGCAATATTTCCGTCACTGCATAACTAACTCTCTGGGCGAAAATCCGAACTTGGAAAGTTTTACAGACGTGTTGTGCGAGTCTTATAATAATTGTACGAAACAAGTTCTTGTTCCGAATGAGTACTCTGCAGTGGATGGGGAATACGAACGTCTTAGAGCAATCAGGCGAGATTTAATCGTCAAGAAGATGGGTCGGTAGTATCCTCTCCTATTCACCACTTCAATAAAAAAAAAACGAGACACTTGTGTCCCGTAAACAGTTGCAGGAGGCAAGAAGGGAAGTCCAGCTTTAGAAAGAAACTAAGACAAGATAACTTCTTCCTTCAGGAGCAAGTGCAATCACAAGGAGCGCTATTGGAATCTAAATTCCTGAGCTGTAAGTACAACAATCTTCTGCCTAATTGTTTGCACAATGAACTCAGGAAGGTTACTCTCTATTCCCCCGTAAATATATCTTGATTGAGCGAGTGTATGTGTATAAAATGGAGACGTATTTGTGCGCTTGAAATAATTTACTGTGCAAGACCGTCACAGCAGTTGCCAGAAGTGTGCAGATGTTTCTAGGAGCCCACCTTGTCAAACTACGAAAAGGCCAACAGGCACATCTGTGTACAGATGTTTTCCTGCTATAACAATATTAAAAAAGTTTCACACAATACTTCTCTCCTGGCTGCCTTGTCTTCATACTTTCTCCCCAGTCTAATAATGAGTGGGGCACGTAGAAGTAAGAACTCGCAATCTTAAACTTGCACTTTTGTATGAAAGCTGTGTGCCTTTGAAAGAGACATTTAAATTTGTATGCTTAAATGAAGTGCCAAGCTGCGAGTCGATGAGATTGAACGTCTACACCACCGCTCTCCTTACCACAGCACTTGGTACAGATTTGTCAAGTCAGAAAGGAATGCCACAGCCCGACGTGACAACTTTCGCACAGAGTAAGTAAGATTGGATCTGCGTTTTTGTGGATTTGGCTAAATCCCGAATTTTCATATATGAGCCACATTGAGCCTGTGGTCAAAAGATGTTCCTGATGGTAAGTGTTCTGTTGCTTTCTTTGCGTGAGACTTATATTTGCCCATAAATTTAGGTACCACATGAAATTGGTTATATAGTTAATTGCCATATTTGTTATTGGCCTGCTCATGTGCTAAATGGGTTGCAAAACATGCAATTTGCCCTTTCCAGATGCAGAAGACACAAGTAGGGCTGTCATTGACTGGACCTGTCAGTTGCAGGTACTTAAAATGTTTTTATATGAGGGTATGTTTTAAAGTTTAAAATGCTGTAATTGCTTTTCAGGGGGAGAATTCGTCTGCTTGTTTGATGGATTGGTAAGCTCCGTTTTTTTCTCTACCTTGGAAACCTGAAGTCTGCAATCAGTGACTACTCTGCCTACGTCCCGCTTCTACCGTCCTTTTGTTAGCTCCCCCCGTCTTTCCTTCTCTCACTAGTTTGGGTGACAGCCGTCGTGCAGTTCTTGGAAGCGTTGTTAGAAACGGCAAAGCCCCGGCTAATGGTCGTTCCGTGGTCTTCAATGTTGAATTCCAATGGCGGAGTCGGAGCAAGTTTTTCTGCTCCCTTCGGAGCAAGTGTGTTCCAATGACAGAGTGAGGACGGGAGTCGAGAGTTCCAATGAGAGAGCCGGAGGGGATTCAGAGCGGGAGTTGCTCCGTGGAGCAGGAAAAGCTGCTCCGCCAAAATCGGTGGAGTGGACCGGAACTCTGCTTGCGTGACGCATTTCCTTTAACACTCTTGCCTGCTTGGGGGCGCGGCGGCGCCGCTGGTCGCGACTCGCGAGTTGTGGTAATGGCGGGACGCATGGGCTGCTCGGGTGCTTCGGCAAAGCGTGCGGCATTGCTTCTGCTACTCGATAGCGACAGCTCCGAGTCGGAAAGCTCAAGTTGCCGCATGAGTGATTCGTCAGACACTGACAGTGACACTGAATCTTACGCTTACGAGCGGGAATTTGAGAGGATGTTCTGCAAGAGATCACGCGCAAAGTATCGTGGGTAACTCGGCAGCTTCCGCCTTGCTCCAGCGGCGCGGGTTCCGTTCCAATCGCGGATTTGGAGCAGGGTGTCGGAACGAAATGTTTTTCGTTCCGGTTTTCGTTTCGTTCCACAGTAAAAAGTTTCGTTCCGTTTTCGTACCGGAACAAAAAAAAAGCGTTCCGTAACGGTTCATAACGTTTTTTTTTCTCGATAAGAAAAACGGACAAAATACTTAATATTAAAAGTACCTTTTAAAAACAGCAAAAAATACTCAAGTAATACATAAAAATGCAATAATAATTGTTGGGGTTTTACGTCCCAAAGCCACGATGTGACTATGAGGGTAGTCGCAAAAAGTGTCGAAGCAAGGACACAACAACAACTTGGTATTTATTTTTCCTCAAATTTGAATCCCGAATTTTCGTCCAGGGAGGGCACACGATTTCAGAAGCACCAGGTCATCAAGTGTACACGCCGATAAGACCGCTGCTCTGACAAAATGAACTTGAGTTCCGAAAATGCCCTCTCAACGCTGACTTGTGTGGCTGGCACACCAAGGGTCACTTGTGCTGACATGTACAGCTCCGGTTGCCGCTCTTTGCGCTCGTCCCAAAATTTCAACACATTCAACACGCAAGCGACGACAAAGCCCTCTCCACGACGGCCTGTGTGAGAGGCACGCGAAAGCCCGCTTGAATTTAATACAAACAGCTGTGGTTGTCACTTTTTTCGTTTCCTGCATTATTCCAACGCATCTTTCCTTTGAAATACCTGCCCGAGATGCGAGCTGACGTTGAACCCTGAGTTATGCATTATTGCTCACGTTGCATGACCTCGGTTGTTCCTGATCGCAAGGTTTCCCGTGAACCGAAACACAATAAAAATATTTCGTTTTTGCTCCGGAACGAAATAACAAATAACGTTCCCGTTAAGTATTCGTTCCGGTCAAAAATATCGTTTTTTTCGTTTTCGTTTTTCCTTCCGTTCCGACACTCTGATTTGGAGGATTTGCTCTACGCCAGAGTCGAGTGCTCGCTCGCGGAGTCAGTCGGCTGCTCCGACTCCGCCATTGGAATTCAACACAAGAAACGCAGAAAAAAAGACATAAAGGAAAAGGAAGGGCGCGCACATGCATTCTCAACACCTGGGGCATAAGTGCCACTCTTCCACTATACCAAACAATAAAGTAAAATATAATCAAATCATGGCAGTAAGGTTAAAACCTTGGTCAGATGGTACATAATACTGAAAAAAATCTGTTTGAACCCTCTGTCAAAGGAATCGGTGTAACAGGAAGGTGAAACCCGTCTTCGTACATAAGCGGCAATCTGGTGAATCGAGGGGCGGGAGGTGGGATGGATACTCTGTACATGTGAACCCTTTACATGTACGCACACATCAGTGAAACCTCGACACTGTACAGGGATCCTCGCCAGCTGCACACAAGCGAAAGTTCTCGAACAACTCACATTTCTCCGTAGACACTGCAGTGAACGCGTCAGCGCCCAGCGGAAACCTGCCATTAAAGCCACTCTATTTTTAAAGTAGCGCCATTCATTTTTCTTTTCTCCACCGCGCTCTCCCCGGCGTTTGCTCACCGCCACCTGCTGCGCCCCGACCTCCTCCGCTCCGCCATTGGCCGATTCGTGTCACGTGGAAGAAGACGAGCACTGCTTCGTATTTTTTTTTCTCTATTTTTTCTTTCCACCGCGCTCAGGTCGCCATTTTCGGACCTCGCGAACGGATTGAGTACGTGTGTTATTGGGTTACAGTGATAGGAGCAACGTGTTAAGGAGGACAACTGTATTCTATGGCCGTACTGCTGCGTATTCTTTTCGCAAGCGACAAGGCACGGCAGCTCGATAAAAACGCACGTTGCTAATCGAGCGGCCTTGGACAAGGTTGCGGGAAAGGCTTTGAGTTTTTTTTGTTTGCATTCCGACAAATGCGACGAACATTTCATGACCTCAAGGTACGTTTCATGACCCTGTGCTGTGCGTGGTTCTTTAATACGCTTCAGCTGATGCACTCTCTCTGCGTCCGCCGCGGTGGTGTAGTGGTTACGGTACTCGGCTGCCACCCGAAAAAACGCGGGTTAGATGCCGGCCGCGGCGGTCGCATTTTCGATGGAGGCAACAATGCCAGAGGCCCGTGTACTGTGCGTTGTCTGTGCACGTTAAAGAACCCCACGTGGTCGAAATTTCCGGAGCCCTCCACTACGGCCTTTCTCTCCTCTCTATATCTCTCACTCCCTTTCCTCCATCCCCCACGGACGCTTAGCCGTGCTCCCTACATGGGCTGCAGAAATTAGCGTCCTTTCCTAACCAAACCACAATCATCGTCATCTCTCTGCTTTATACGTAATGTTGCGCCGAAGTTGCGTGCAGCTGGCCTGGCGATGCGGCGTGTGGTTTTAACACGCTGAAGTTGACTTTTCTTAGAATGGGCTAACTTTGTTTTATGGCTTTGTTTTCTGTCGACAGTGCTCGCATCTTGCGCTGGCCTGTGACTTCAACTTTATTAGGGCCATGTGTTAAGGTCGACCAGAAGTTAGCACCGAATGCAGTTGTTTAGCGTCAACGTACTCCCGCATGTGTTGATTTAGTGTGTTGTGCTTAACCTTTTTAACGTCTTGAAAGATCTCGCTATTAGGGAGGTCGTAGTAGACGCTTGTGGGTAACCTGGGGAGCGTCTAATGTGCACTTTGAACACTCCAGCACTCGTGCATCATCCAAACAGCGCGAAGAAGCGACCTATTTGATAAACATTGTTTAGCCAACACGGCTGGAATATTTCACACCAGCAAGGGTATTCTGCATTTGCCCTACGAACTCGCACGTTCACATAAGTTCAAACACTGAAACCTGGAACCTTCGTAATCACGCGCTAAGTCGCGCTTGTTTACACCGCGTGCATGCGCCGTACCAAGCCCTGTACGAGTGGACCTTTTACGTCTTTAAGAATTGTGCTTTTTAGGGGCGAAGCTCCTCTTAGTCTACCCGCCTGCCTCCCGGCACGCGCTTGCCCTCGGCGTTCGCCTCGGCGCGTGCCTCTGCTGTCTTGTGTGAGAGAGAGAGAGAGCGAAAGGCGCGCGTTGGCTATGGAAGCGCTCTTTCTTAGAGGAACGCTGTACCAGCTCGCAAAGAAGGAGAACGCGCCTTCACCGGCGAGAGACAACGTTGGCGCAGGCAGCGTCTCCTAGCGAGTTTCTTGATTGAGAAATACCGACTGCTCGCGTTGGAGAAGCGTTCACCGGCAACCCATATATATGTATATATATAGGCACTGGATCTTGACTTGCAATGAAATGCCGGTGGGAGATTTTACTTGTGCGTAGTTGAACCATGAGGATTCGTAGCGTGCGCGTTAACTAAATTAATCCAGAACTCGGCACGATCTACGATGAACCTCCCGAGCTTCGCCCACTCACCATCATTCACTCCGTGGATACGCTGTAATTTTTTTTTATTCTTTCTCGCGCGATTTAAACACTACATTATTAACGCCGTTTTATTAACGCATTATTAACGCCATTATTAACGCTGCAAACTGGTGTTGCCGAGTTGTGTTATAAAGAATGAGGCAATGTGGGAGGCCGGATTGTGTTTATTTACATGATTTGTTGTCATCGAAGTGGTGTCGACAATTTACATGTCCTCTTCTATTTCGTCGTCCAGGCAGTATATGGAGATATGCTCGAGGCAGGTCTCGGGCTAATCGAAGTAGTACGACCGCCGCGGTGTTGTGGGTGGTGCCATTAGACAGTGACTGGTGTCGTCACCCTCTTATCTTTCCGGTGACGGCGCACTTGGGCTGGGGTACATAGACACTACCATGGCCTTGTGATCAGCGTAGTAGGTGGAGACATACTTCACATCTCGCACAATGTATGGGTCGTGGGTGAATGCGAGATCGATGCACGTACATCTCAACGTCGTGATGGCCTCAGTGGGCGTTTTCAATTCGAGATTGAACTCGGCACGTATGGCGGCGCGGAACAACGGGTTAGCTGGCACGTTCGCGCGCCGAGTGTTGCTAAGGCGACGCCACGCAGCAGAGCACGCGCTTTCACCAACCCAGCGAAGAACCGCGGCGACGCTGCCGCACGCCGCTGCAGGTAGCTGCAGCGCTGCAGCGGGGCGGAGCGCGCTCCTGCTGCCGCTGTGCCGAGGGTTGGCGCCGGCGTCACTTCCGGTGGGAGAGGTCAAATGGTTTCCGGGCACGGCTTTTGAGGATGCTTTTTGCGGACGGCAGCCGGACGCGCGCTATCGCCAACCTAACCAAGAAAAGCTTTCGCGTTAATATAGGCAATCAATGTCGGGAAGGAGGAGCTTTTTTTTCATAGCCCCATAGCTTACCTCTGCCACAATCACTGGGCTTCACCGGACGCTATTGTGTCTGTTGCAGATAACAAGTCGGGCCAAATGACGCCGCTCGGCGCATGCGCCATTGTAACTCTTTCTTTCTTTCTCTCCTCTTGCTCTACTATATATTTCCGAGCTGGAAATAGAGGCTCGTGTTGTTACCCTGCCACCTTGACTGGTTATCATGTCAGCGCTGCCGGCCTATGGCCGGTAGTACGTAATAGTGGCGACGAGGACTCTACTGCAGCAAGAAGGCCAGCATACGCCATACGCGACAGCCTGCAGAACGAACCTACCAGCCATGGCACACCAGCTACCGGAATTCGAAGACGCAAAAGATAAGTGGCAGGCTTACTTGGTAAAGGTGGAGGCTTACTTTGAAGCGAACGAGGTGAAGGACGATACTAAGAAAAGAGCCCTGCTAGTAGCTGCGCTTGGAACAAAGGCAATTGAAATCTTGAACGGAAATGTAGCGCCGCGGAAATCTAACGCCCTGACCTACGCAGAGGTTGTGCAGACGTTAAACAGCTACTACGACCCAGTGCCGAATGAAATTTCTGAAAGCTTCGAATTCTTTCACTGCTGCCAACAAGAAGGGGAGTCGGTACATGAATTTATCGTGGCAATTCGACAGATGGCCAGAATTGCAATTTTTCGGCGATGCTGGACAGAATAAGGGACCGTATTGTGTGCGAAGTCAGGTCCAAGAATTTGCAAAAACGACTGCTAGCAAAGAAAGCTTAATCTTCAAGAAGCGGAGGCTCTTGCCCTTGCCGCAGAAAGCGCTGAACGCGATTTTCAATGTATTGCTTCAGATAAACAGCAAGCGAGTTTGTTCAAGTTGAGGGATCAATACGAGTCGCGCGCGAAGTCGCCGGGCGTACAACAATGTTGTGGGAAGCATGGTCACAGAGCCAACGCTTGTCGACTAATCAAGCGCAGATGCTTCAAATGTACACGGCAAGGGCACTTAGCCAGAATGTGCGCGGTGGACGAAAAAAACAACCAGAATGCTAGCAGTTACAGCACAGGCGACGGACAATGAAGACAGTGATAACAGCGCCTCGCAAATTTGGTCTTTGACCACTAAGCGCTCACTCATACCTCCTATCAGAAAGGTATTCGCGTGGAATGGCACTGAAGTAACGATGCATGGACATCGATACGGGCTCTCCTGTTTGCGTCATTCCTAAAAGCATCTACGAGACGTACTGTAATCAATGGCCGCATCTACAGAAGTCAGAACTACAGCTTTCATGCTATCTGGGAAAACTTCCGCTTCTTGACGAATTAACGATGCCGGTTTCCTACGAAGGCACAACAGTGCAGTGCAGTTTGGCGGTTTTAGACTGCGAGGGCCCCAGTCTTTGCGGTCGGGATCTGCTGAAAAAATTGACAGATGAACGCATCCCGGTTCTCAGCGCGTATTCGCAGCCTTCAAATTCAAGTCAAGCCCGGGAGGTCGTTCCGAAGCTGCTCCAGCAAAACGCTGACCTTTTCACGGAGGGCACTGGTCTCATCAAAGGTCCACCAGCCCGACTGCACATCAAGACCGGATCAAGCCCCAAGTTCTTCAAGGCCAGAAAAATTCCTTTTGCACTCCGCGATAAAGTGTCAAAGGAGCTTGACAGATTAGTCTCGGGTGGCATAATTTCTCCCGTCCCTCATTCGGAATGGGCGACGCCCATTGTGCCGGTTTTAAAGGACGGAACGGTGCGCATATGCGGGGACTTCAAGGTGACCTTGAACCCAGTGTGTGAGGTTGAGCAGTACCCGTTGCCTGTCATAGACGACCTTTTTGCAAATTTGTGGGGAGGGAAGAAATTCAGTATATTAGACCTTCGCGACGCATACAACCAGGTCGAGCTAGATGAAGACTCGCGGAAATTAGCAGTGATAAACACACCGAAGGGGCTGTTCTGTTACAACAGATTACCGTTTGGTATCGCGTCAGCTCCTGCGATATTCCAACGCTAGATTGAATCGGTGCTGCAGGGGCTAAAAGGGACTCAGGCATATCTGGATGATGTGCTGATATCCGGGAGCAACAACAACGAGAATGTTAATCTGCAAGCAGTGTTGCAGCGATTCCGCGAGAACGGCATCAAGCTTCGTGCGGACAAGTGCACCTTTTGTGAATCATCAGTGACGTATTTTGGACATCGTATTGATGCCGAGGGACTACATCCTCTTGAAAAGAACGTCGACGCAATCAGACTAGCCCCGTTACCACGAAATGTTGCTGAGCTGCGATCGTTTTTAGGAATGGTCACTTTTTACAATAAGTTTCTGCCAAATCTGTCCACTGTGTTTGCACCTTTGTATAAGCTTCTTGAAAAAGGCGCAAAATGGGTTTGGCACAAGAATGAAAACGCGGCCTTCCAAAAGGCAAAGAGCGCTTTGTGTTCAGCCCCAGTGCTAACGTACTTTGATCCTCAGCAGGAATTGTTGGAATGCGACGCTTCCCCTTACGGTGTCGGTGCAACCCTTTTTCACCGCATAAACGGTGAAGACAGGCCAATTGGGTTCCGCTCACGAACACTCACCTCCGCTGAAAGGAAGTACTCCCAAATCGAGCGGGAAGCTTTAGCCCTAGTGTTTGGCGTAACACGGTTCCGCGATTACCTTTTGGGACGGGAGTTCACACTCGTAACGGATCACCGTCCATTGTTGGGGCTACTGAGACCGGACCGTCAAACCTCTGTCATGGCTGCCGCCCGCATTCAGCGATGGGCGCTTGTGCTTGGGGCGTACAAATATAAGCTTATTTGTAAACCTGGCAAACAGATGTTAATCTCGGATGCTCTAAGCCGTTTACCCCAACCATTGCAGGAGCCGAAAGCAGAAACAGAAGACCTCGCGGAAATGGTGCTTGTCATTGACCAGCTGGACGAGCCAGCGGTTTCGCACAAAGAACTTCAAGCACTCACTGAAACGAATGACCTTTTACAAGAAGTACGCAGGTACGTGACTGAAGGATGGCCCTCTGTCGTGGATGGCAGAAAAGAAATGGCAGAATACCGAAAAAGGCGCCATGAGTTGTCTGTCGAGAAGGGCATGTTATTTTGGGGCCATCGTGTGGTGGTACCAAGAGCAGCGCGTGAGAAACTATTGAAATTGTTGCATGAGTCTCATCAGGGAGCGTCCACAATGAAGACAAGAGCAAGGGCTAGGTTTTGGTGGCCCGGTCTGGATCAAGACATTCAGAGGGCCGCTTCAGAATGCAGAAATTGTGTGCAAGCTTTGCCTATGCCCCCGGAACGGAACCGAGTCAGTTGGCCAATTTCGCGGGAGAGATGGTCGCGGTTGCACGCAGATTACGCAGGACCTATGGCAAACAAGATGCTGTTGGTGATCGTGGATGCACACAGCAATTGGATAGAAGCCATTCCTGTATCTCGAGCAACCGCTAATGCAACGGTGGATGCTATGCGAACCTTGTTCAGCCAGTTTGGATTACCGCGCACCATAGTTACCGACAACGGCACACCTTTCACCGGGGCAGAATTTGCTCGATTTGTGCAGAAAAATGGAATCGAGCACGTTCGTACCCCGCCTTACCACCCTCAAAGCAATGGGCTCGCAGAACGCGCTGTGCGAACTCTTAAGGATGGGTTGAAGAGAATGCCCGGAGTAGAACTGTCCACGGCTCTGGCAAGAATTCTTTGCAATTACAGGAATTCGCCACAGGCTTCGGGGTTTTCGCCGTCTGAACTACTTTTGGGCTACCGTTTGCGTACTAGGCTGGACATTTGCTTTCCTCCCAGGAACCACGAATTGCCGAAGAATCCCGGTGCTGAGTCCGCCAGTTGGTACTTCGCCCCTGGAGATGCCGTCTATGTGCGCAACTACGGTGTAGGAGAGAAGTGGACCCCAGGCAAAGTGAAATCGACGAGTGGGGCACGTCTCGTCACTGTAACTACGGAGGACGGCGTCGTTCGACGTCATGTCGACCAGATACGAAAACGTTCATCCGACACAGATGCAAGCAGAGAAATATCGACTTCAGAAGAACCATCTCCCGAGGCACCACCTCGAACAAGCAAGGATGCCCTGAAATGCGAAGCTGATGACCTTTCCGAAAGCGCTGTTCCCGAGCTACGTCGGTCCACAAGAACCAAAAAGCCCGTGGAACGCTACGGCTACTAAGGGGAAGGAGTGTTGCAGATAACAAGTCGGGCCAAATGACGCCCCTCGGCGCATGCGCCATTGTAACTCTTTCTTTCTCTCTCTCCTCTTGCTCTACTATATATATATATATATATATATATATATATATATATATATATATATATATATATATATAATTTCCGAGCTGGAAATAAAGGCTCGTGCTTGTTACCCTGCCACCTCGACTGGTTGTCATGTCAGCGCTGCCGGCTTATGGCCGGTAGTACGTAATAGTGTCGCTAATCAGACCAGTTCTTTTCGTTCGTTCTTTGCACCTTGCCTCTTCTGAGCCGCCCACATCATCTCCTGCAGCTCTGGAACTATTTAGGGCACCTCGATGTCAACACCGCTTCTTCCGGGAGCAGGACGCTGACACTCATCGACCGCCGCGTCGCCATATTGTACCGAAGAACTTGACGCGGACGCCTCCACTTTTGTAGTTGGGTGTAAATAAATAACAGACGCACGCGTAAAACGGTGGAAATAACACGGAGCTGCCACATCAGCACACTTCGACGTTAAATTTGTCGTGTTTGCCATATATTGAGACTGCGTGCTCCAGAACGATATGGCGGTGTTGCCGGACTTGTCACCACCCTGCACATAGTAGCGCGCACCGAGTCACCCTAGCGATATTCTATAAAGCTTAAGCGCAGTATGGCCCGGTAAGTCGGCCCTCGTGCACTGAAGTGTTCTTGCAACCACATTTCGCCTGAGCGGCGGCCAACATTTGTTGCAAATAACAATCTCATTTGCTTTTAAAAAGCGCAGCCCCCTTGCAATGGCAACCGACGCGACATACAATGTAAGAAAATGAATGTAGGCATGAAGCGATATGCGTCCGACGAAGATATACACTGAACGCCTTACGCGCAAATCTTTTTAATTGCATCGAGAATCTTTGGCATAAAGCTTACAGGCGCAGCTACGTAAAATATGATCTTATCTTTTACTTCTATTTGAGATATTACCTGAATGTTACTTTTGGAACTCAATTTCATTTCAAAGCAAAGGAAAATACATAAGAAATAAGATTGCCGATCAGCGGCAGAATCATTAGGCACTATGATAGGATCTTTAAAACCGTTGAACTCAGTGACATGTAAATAAGTAAATGCGCATAATGCTTAGAGCGTCTCCAGGGATCGTACATATTTATGGCAACGCTGTAAGTAAATTGCTGGTGAATAAAATGGAATGTCGTAATAAAAAGAGACGCGTATTGTCCTTATTTCGACGTCCCCTTGAGAGCGATGCTACTCGTCGGACGGCGGGCAATGTCGACGAAAATGTCTTCCAAGCTGCAGTCGGAGACGAAGGCGTACTCGAAGGAGTAGCACTTTTGAAGCTCATTCACACGCGCGAACACCTCGCTCCAACGCAGCTTCTGCAACAGGTGGAACTTGAACACGCCCTGCAAAGACAGTGGTTTACATTGTGCAATTCCCAGTACATATTCACTACATTACATTTATGCATATGGTTTACCTTGACTGCACTTTAATGGCTGTGGCCGTGTATCAGTTTTGCTGCCGTTCGTACCCATAATGCCGTATTGTCCAACGTGTCTCCGACACAACACGCAGCTTTATATTTATCATGGCGCGCTGACGTCACCAACACACCATCGTTATAACAAAAACAGTGATCGTGTTTGTAATAAAGAAAGGCATCGCGTTGATAAGAAAACAGTGGAAATTATGCTGTCCTGGAAAAAAATGCAGGCCTATATAGTAACGCTGCATCGTACGTTATGCTGGGAAGAACGCCTCAGTGTGGCCAGGCGCGGAAATAGCAAACTGTTTCTTGTTTGCTATTCGGAATTCCTGCCCTGGATTAACTGATACGCTAATCATCAGAATTGGCTGACATGTTCTTTCTTAACATCACATCAGTAATTTAAATGAACGCTGGCGAAGGTGCTCAGCGGTTATCCTGAACAAATGGGAACTTGAAACACTGCCCCGTAGTTCTCAGGAGAAGCACGCCTTTCAGCCAGACCCAAGTCGGTCAGTCGACAAAGGCCGGCGAGACAGCAAGGAGCTCCGCCTACGAATACGTCAGTCTCGAAGTACACGTGTATTTACCGCGCGATTGATTCATTTGTGGGGTTTAACGTTCCAAAACTAGCTCTGGTTATGAGAGACGCCGTAGTGGAGGGCTCCGGAAATTTCGACCACCTGGGCTTCCTTAACGTGCACTGACATCGCACAGCACACGGGCCTCAACATTTCGCATCGAAATGCAGCCGCCGCGGCCGAGATTCGATCCCGCGACCCTCGGATCTGCAGCCGAGTACCATAGCCACTAGACCGCCGTGGCGGCGCAAAAGAACGATGCCATCTGCACTCGGTGTTCCCAGGTGGTCTCCGTCCCAAGTACTGACCGAGCCCAATGCTGCTTAGCTTCGGTGATCGGACGAGAACCGGCGTATCAGCGTGGTATGGCCGATGGCATAGGGCGCGATATTATGGTCAGAAGACAACAAAACTGCATACATGCCGACTATTCGAAAGAGGAAGAAAAAGCTATCCAGCTCGGCCATAACAGCCGGTCCGTGCCGTTCCGTCTGTTTGATATTCTTCGGAGTTAAGATATGAACTACAAAAGAGGTGATGTAGCCGGTATTTGTTACCTACAGCATCTGGCTTGCATCTGAAAAATGGCGCAGATTTTAAATAGACATAAGAAGTGTGCCCGTCTTGAATGCGTGTCATAGGAAGATGGAGTCAAACTGAAAGTCACCAGGTTGACTGACAGGATTACGGGCTGTGTTCCGGCGTGGCGTAGTGAAAGTGTGAAGGCTCGGAGAACCATAGGTGGTATGTTCGAGTCGTCTTGACTCTTTTCTGTTGATTATATAACTCCGTCTGACTCTTTTTTACATATGTGTGTAAACGTGGTAGAGAAGCACCACATTTTTGTCGCACTATAACTCTTACGTGCCTCCGGAAATTTCGACCACCTGGGGTTCTTTAACGTGCACTGACATCGCACCACACAAAGGCCTCAACATTTCGCCTCCATCGAAATGCAGCCGCCGCGGCCGGGATTCGATCCCGCGACCCTCCGATCTGCAGCCGAGTACCTTAGCCACTGGACCACCGTGGCGGGGCGCCTCTTAATACTTGTAACACTTCAAAACTGCTACAGTAATATATGGATGATAATATCACAAGAAATCAATTGCAGCCATATCTCGTTTCCTAAGCACCTACACGTTTGAAACAAAGCAGTCTACATTTCTCAGGATTACTATTGTTCGTATGAAGAAGCAAAATTGGCACACATATTACTTGCAAGGAAAAAGCAGCAAATACCTTTCGCGTTAGACACCGTGGACTTAGACTCATCATTTTATAGACACGATGTACTCGTTGCTGCGATATAAGCTCCGTTTGGCAGTCTTACTCAAATACTAGCTTTCAACCCATAAATACTGCTGTAGTTTCTCTGCTGCGCTTCGTTCGCGAGATATCTCCTAGGGCAATGGTCCTAGAAAGGTGGAGAAAAGTATTGGAGCATAGCAGTAACTTTTCTCTATTCATGCCTACGCGACAAGGTGCGTCTAGTTTCCTTTCCCTACCTGTAACGGAAGTGAACGTACCTCTCTGTAGTCCTTGAGAGCGGCACCTAGGAAGACCTGCTGTATGGACACCTGCACGTCCTTCTCGCGCACCCGTTCCTTGGGCGTGAGCTTGAGCACCAGAGTGTATCCTCCGCCGAAGCGGTCCTTCAGTCGCTGTAGAGTGCCCAAACACTGCATTTGGCCCTTTGACATGATGGCGATGCGGTCACACACAGACTCGCAGTCGTCCATGCTGCAAGACAAAGGGACATGAAATTCGCACCATTTGTGCAGTGCCTTAATATCAGCAAGCCTATGTAGGGCTCTGTGGCCTTTACATCCGTGCTAACGCTTAAAAAACAATAAAAAAACCAAAGAACTACCAGCGAAGGATACGTATACAAGGCCTCCCTTTATTGGGATAAGTGCGGTTGCGCATTAGAGACCGCGTCTGCTAGTTACCCAAAATGAAAGTCGTAGACTGCTGGTTGAAGTATGTGGGACAGTTGTCGAGTATAAGTTTTTATGTTGGCGTAGGCACCTAGTGACGCACGCAAGTTCCATATGCGAATGCTGGTGGGTTTTAAACCTCCAGGAACGCGCTGCTTCCAGTGGGCGCACGCGGCTCACGGCGGTATTAATCAAAACTGCTCAACAGCACATGCCTATAGGATACGCGTACTTGAGTATGGCGCGCCGATGTTCGGGTGCATTTAGCGATCAAAACATCCATGATGCGTAGGGTAGCACGAAATAGAGCACCGATTTATAACGCCGCTGCCGCACGACGCTACGATCTGACAAATAATTCACAGCACATTGGTTTGCGGTGGTTTTCTCACCGCCTAGCAAGTTCCGCATTGACCGAACAGAAACACATGCTCACACGATCAACTTCGAAGCTCTCAGGTTAAGCAGACGAGTAGCAATACATTTGACAGATATATAATGCCGCGGTATGGTGTCCGCTTACTGTGCCTGCGTACCCGCGTTGGAATATTGTGTTGTCGTTGCTTTTTTCGAAGTGGCGTATGTGTGTGATCTTTCTTTTTTATTTCTGCCTTCTGAAGTGCCCCTGTGTTGTCCAGCAGTGCCCATGCCATGTTTACTTTGGCGGTGACATTTCCGAGTGATACGAATGTCGTGCGTACAAGAATCGCCTCGCTTTTTTCCACATTCACTGGCCTTTTTTTTTTCCTTCGTGTATCCGAAGTAGCGTTCCTCAACAATTAATGCGAGCGTGTGTGCCCCTACGCGGTACGCTGGACCAGCCGCGCCGCGTCGCACCGTACGAGTACTCGGCGCTTTATTGTTGCCGTTAGGAAGACAGCTGATAACGGTATTCGCTAATGAAAAGGACGTTGAATATTATGTTGTTTTGTTTTAACAGGTCGAGTACTTAATGTCCCGAAGGATTACCAGAAGTTTGCACGGATTCTGTCCATATTCGTTGCTTAATTATCCATAACACCGCTGTTCCCACTGGCAACACAGGGAAAGTCGAGACACTCGATGCGTTGCGCAAGGGGTGTTTATATGCTTAACGTCGCTGTACATTTTGTGTGTAGGTTGTGCATGGATGCATGTTTTATATATGCAATCTCTCGTTTAGGCACGTTCTCTTGGTGTGTTCGCTATTCCATGGCACGACAGACAATTTGGCCATGTCATTTCCCGTTTTTTAGGGGCTAAGCTCCTTATGCCCTGGGTCTGTCCATCCTCCGTTTGTAGTAGCCACCTCTAGTTCGTGAAGTGCTCACTAGATGGCGTGATGGCGCTGCGGTGCTCGCTTCATTCAGATGTATGGGAACGCGTAGTATGGGAGTCTGTCTGTCTGTCTGTCCATCTGCCTGCCTGTCCGTCCGTCTGTCTGTCTGTCCGTCTGTCTGTCTGGCTGTCCGTCCGTCCGAGCGCTGCGGTGCTGCTTCGTTAGTACGTGAATTGATCAATAAATGGCGCGGAGGCGCTCGCTGCGTGCTCTAGTGGGATAGGAGAGCGCTAGATGGCGACACACAGTGTTTGTCACTAGGGTGCCTCGATGTGCTCCTCCGGAACAGGATGGACACACTGCTCTTGTGGACGCCATATTGGTTCAAACGTTCGCGTTCGGTGGCAATGCCTGGCATACATAGATGGAACGCTTCCAGCGAAACACGCGGTAATTTGGCTCAGTTTATCCCTTCCGGCGGTAGGGCTTGCACATATAATGTTGGTAACAAATAGATTAGCACTAATTATTACGCACGAAACATTTGATGGCGAAATAAAGGCATTAGAGCGTATCTATCGGTCTATCTATCTCACTGCTGCGTAGATTCTCGTGCTCTCGCGGCCGATTGATTAAGTTGATGAGTACCAAAAATGACATGGCATGACAAGAGCATGTTGAAAACATAAATGACTGCTCATTACATGAAATCATGACATGCCTTTAATGTACGCCATGACATACGTGACATGGTCAAGGAGCTACAACGGCCGTTTGGCCAACTTCATGTATATCAAAATTGACATGATATGATAAGAGCATGAGGAAAGTATACATGACTGGTCATAACATGAAAACCTTGTCATGCATGTCATATAGGCCATGACATACATGACCCGGTCATGGAGCTCTTACGGCCGTTTTAGTAACTTGATGTGTACCGAAACTGACACGGCATGATAGGAGCGTATGGCTAACATGAATGACTGGTCATAACACGAAAATCATGTCATGCATGTCATGCGCGCCATGACACACATGACACGGTCATAGTGTTCTAATGGCCGTAATATTAACTTTATGTATACCAAAATTGACAGGGCATGATAACAGCGTAAGATGAAAGAAAATAACTGGTCATAACACCAAAAAGATGTCATGCATGTCATGTACGCGAGGACATATATGACCGGTCATGGAGCTCAAATGACGGTTTTATTAACTTGTAGAGCACCAAAATTTACATGGCATTGATAAGAGATTATGAGTAACATAAATAGCTGAGTATAACACGAAAGCCTTGTCATGCAGGTCATGGAGGCCATGACATACATCACCCGGTAATGGAGCTCTAACAGCCACTTTATTAGATGCAGAAGCATATTATTGGCCGAGTTCAAACCGGTGGTGGTGTGCGGCGTGACACCCTTATTGCGCATGCGCTCGCCCTGTGTGAATTAACGGTCAGGCTAGAGGAAGAAATGACGCGCGTAGGTTCCTCTTCGCGTTCCACGACGGCTTAATCTCTATTGTCTTATTGTGGCCATACTCAGTCATCCAATGGATAGGCAATCTCAATTTACTCAAAACAGATTTCTTTAGGATTAGCTTATTCCGGATTAGCTTAATCCGGACTACCTTAACGTGGCCATGCTCAGGCATCCAACAGGCAAAACAATCTCACTCCAATTCACTTGCTTGTGACTAGCTTAATGCGGATTAGCTTAATCCGGCTTAATCCACATTGCCTTATTGTGGCCATACGCTGTCATCCAACTGACTAGGCAATATCAACTTACTCAAAACTGGGTGGTGGAAGATTCGGACTACCTTAATCCAGCTTAATCGAATTTAATGGGATCGGATTAATGTGACCATACGCAGTCACCCAAACGGCTAGTCATTCTCAATTCACTCAAAATTGACTTGTAGAGGATTAGCTTAACCCGGATTTATTTAGTCATGCTTAATCCGAAAGAACATAGCCTAGTCGGGTCTAACCTACATCATGGCTATGCCATCTCGTCTTGGACCGGATTAGCGTAATCCGACATAATCTCTACTCATCTTGCCTAATCCCACTTGATAGGTATCTATCAG
>JABSTT010004994.1:0-22334 GCA_013339685.2 Hyalomma asiaticum
TTGTGAAGCATTTCGGCAATTCATGGCAAGATGATGAAGAGCTTGCTTATTTCGTGAATGTCCTCAGGCGTGCCCACGAAAATAATGATCATTCAGAAGAATTTGAAGACAGCTGCTTGTCCTGTGAAGAAGACTCACCTACTCTTCGTGTATAGTTATAGCGCTCTTGAAGAACTGTTGCCAATGCTTAATGGCTTTTCTGTGAAAACTCCATCGTACCACTCTTTAAAGCCAATTTCAATAAAGCTTTTTCAAGAATACTGCATCTAAATCAATGTCTCAATTCAGTGTGAGCTAAATGCAATGTTATCATGCTAATAATGGTGAAATCCCCTTCATATTTTTCAATTGGTTGTGGCCGTAAATTTGCCCTAGCCGACATGCAAAACATATTGTTACACGCATGTTGTACTTAGCCGATCGGACGATCCGCGCGGACGCTATGGACCAAGCGAAGGAGAACGAGGAAGACTCTCGGCTCGAGTGGTGGGCTTGGCCGGTCAGCGTTGTGGCTGCTTTTGTAATATACCGTGTAATTAGTGTTCAGCGTCCCTGCCTCGTCAACCCCGTAACACTGTGGTGGAGGTGGAACGTTCCCTGTCCCCATCACGGAGCTATGTAGTGGCCGCAACATTGACTTTTCGGCCATGCCTCCCACCGAAAACACCCCGTCGTCATCTGCGCCTCCGGCGCCGACGACAACAAACGTTACAGTTTCGGACCTCCGTGATCCTGGGACGTTCTCTGCACAAAATGGTCTTGACGTCGATGACTGCCTTTCCATGTACGAGCACGTTAGCCAGAGCCATCGGTGGGACCCTACCATCATGCTCGCTAATGTAATCTTCTACCTGGACGGAACACCACGTGTCTGGTTTCATACTCATGAAGCCGAGCTCACTAGCTGGGACACATTCAAGGAGAAGCTTCGAGACGTCTTCGGCAACCCTTCAGGTCGCCAACCGGCTGCGCGGAAAGAGCTCGCTACCCGTGTCCAGTCCTCGACAGAATCGTATGTGTCCTACATACAGGAAGTCCTCGCGCTTTGCAAGAAAGTGGATGAGACCATGCCTGAAGTTGACAAGGTAGGCCACGAACTCAAAGGTATTGCGGACGATGCCTCTAATCTGCTGGTCTACAACAAGGTCCCGACCATCGATGACGCTGTTAAAGAATGCCGTCGCTTTGAGTTAGCCAAGAGCCGCCGCGTCTTGCCGCAGTTTGCCCGTCTCCCTAACACAGCCGCCTCATCCTCTTGCGCTGACGATCCCCATTCAAGAAGACGTGACTCGTATCATTCGCCGAGAACTTGTAGCGGCGAATCCAGCCCCATACTCAACACGACCGCTCCAAGGTACCATGGTCCATGCCGCCCCCGCAATTTCTCTTATCCACGCAGTAGTGCGGCAAGAAATTGCCGACCTTGGTTTTCCGACCGCCTGCTCTGTCTCCCGACCTGACTTCAGACCGGTCCCCATGGCCACTCCCCTCAATGACCCGTATTTTTCGCCCAGGGCCCGCAATCCAGCTGAATGGCGAACCGGGGACGACAAGCCGATCTGCTGCCGCTGCCACCGAGCTGTTCATGTGTCCTACCACTGCCGCATGTACCGGACGCCGCCGCAATGGAATTATTTCCCTTCTCGCCCATATGTAGACGCTCGCCGTTATTCGCCCAGCCGTTTGTACCCTACTTCTGATGCACCTATAAACCGTGGTACCTCTCGTTCACCGTCGCCTCAACGCCGCCGTTCGCCGTCGCCCCAAGCTCGCCGCTATTCTTCGCCGACCAATTATGGACCCTCCCGGACGGAAAACTAGACCATGCAGCCCTTTGAGGTAGCGCTGCATTTTGTTCATCTTGCTCAAATCCTCCGTTGACGCTCCTAACGAACCAGACCTTATCGACGCAAACGTTGACGGTGTTCCCTTGACGGCATTGGTTGATACCGGAGCCCAGTTGTCCATAATCAGCACTCACCTATGCCGCCGCCTTCGAAAAGTTCTCACGCCTGCTAGCACGCGGGCTGTACGCGTAGCCGATGGTGGAACCGTCACCGTCATTGGAATGTGCACCGCGCGAATAGGCATTGCTGACCGCCAAGTTCCTTTCCTGTTCACAGTGATGTCCAGTTGCCCTACCGACCTGATACTTGGGCTGAACTTTCTCAAGACGCATTCCGCCCTCATCGACTGTTCCGCCGGTACCCCGTGCCTCGACCTTCCTCTCCTTCCAGATGTTCCCCTTGAGCTCCCGAACACCCTCTGCACAACAGCGTTCGTCCGCATAGCTCCCAAAGCACTAACCTTCGTCGAGTTGGCCTCACCATCACCCCTACCCGATGGCGACTACGTCCTAACGCCTATTCGCGATGTCCTTCTAGCACGCGACATCACCGTGCCGCACTCCGTCGTGACCCTTTTTAGAAGTAGCTTCATGTGCTGTGCTAAATTTTTTTTTTTGTTTCCAAATGATGCTTGCCAGTCTGATAGCCGCTCCTCTCAGATTTGCATAGATGTGCGTAATATAGTGCTTTGAAGAGAGCCATATTTGTATATGTCAGTCAGAATATTGCAACTTTTTTTTTCATCGCCCTCAACACTGTCTCCAATGTATTCGACTTCAAGTACGTGATTATGTAGCTTAATTATGAAACTGATTGGTTTGTGGGGTTTAACGTCCCAAAACCAGTCCTGATTATGAGACGCCGTAGTGGAGGGCTCCGGAAATTTCGACAACCTGGGGTTCTTTAACGTGCACTGACATCGCACAGTACACGGGCCTCAACATTTCGCCTCCATCGAAATGCAGCCGCCGCAGCCGGGATTCGATCCCGCGACCCTCGGATCAGCAGCCGAGTACCATAGCCACTAGACCACCGTGGCGGGGCAATTATGAAACTGAGGTGGCTTCGATACAACGTTGCTCGCTCTGACAGATTGTGCATTGTATTGTGATGTTGCTCATTAACGATGTTGTTCAAATTGATGTTGATCAATATTAATGAAATCGGCATGATTTCGTTAATATTTCATGCGCTACTTTCTTTGAAGATCACTTTGGTCAATATTCATTCTGACTTGATTTATGCTTCTGGTTGTCTTTTAAAGCTTGTTACATCACCTGATGTCCTAGTCAAATTTTCACTTTCATATCACAGTCATATTTGAGTTCTTTTGTTGTACTTCTTGAATTTATGCAGTGAAGATACTGCATAACATGATAGAAAGTGGCTATCACACAGTCATCCATTCTCTCTGTGCTCATATAGCAGGTTGCGCTGCTCTGAAGCTGAAAAGCGCATAGTCATTTGGCTGCTGATATTGTGTGAGTACTAGTGCTCTTTCTGTAAGCCTCTAGTTATTAATCAATGTCACCAATGCGGAGCTGTGAGGTACGGGGCGCAATCGCCGGAAAAGATCCCAAGGGTCAACGTATTAATCATCACGAAATAATCCCACGAAAGCTTGGACAATTAGGTTTTGGTCCCCTTCAGCACACTAACAAAACGCAAGCAGTGGTTCAAAGACAGAGTCAGAGCCAAGGGTGATCAGACAAAACAAATATCTTGTGAAGCAGTGGCAATAACGCCGTTTTATTAACCCTTGAGGCTACGGAGAATGACTGATCGCAAGGCACAGATCTTGCTCTAGATGGCAACCCACCACAGATAAAGATGAAGAGACCTAGGTTATGATGAGTATGTACACATGAAGTAGGAGTGCCTAATGATTGCCCACATTGATTCCCCGCGCGCGAGAGCGGCCATCCTGGCCGCATCTCAAGGGGACGGAGAGCGCCGGGTGAAAGGCTTCATACGGGAAACGTGGACCACTTCGGTGGCACGGCAGCGGCGGTCAGTTGGAACGACAACAGGTGCCACGCGGTAGTTGACAGGAGAGGTCTGCGCCAAGACAGTGTAGGGGCCGATGAACAGAAACTGAAACTTCTCACATAAGCCAGGTGTGCGAACTGGTGTCCAGAGTAGCACTTCATCACCAGGGCTGAAGAACACGACGCGGCGATGTGCGTCATAGTGATCCTTACGGTCACGTTGCCTAGCGTCAGTGTTCATGCGGGCGAGCTGGGGAGAACGCACGACACGGGACACATAATCTTCACAAGTCGATGAAGGTTCTTTGATAGGTGCCGCGAAGAAGGAAACATCAAGTAAGTAAGAGGGCGAGCGGCCATAGACGAGGTAGAAGGGCGAGTACCCGGTTGTGCGTTGTACAGCCGTATTGTACGCAAAAGTTACAAACGGCAAAATTGTGTCCCAATTCTTGTGGTCTGGCTGAATGTACATGGCGATCATGTCGGAGAGTGTGCGGTGAAATCGCTCGGTTAGGCCATTGGCCTGCGGGTGGTAGCTGGAGGTTGTCTTGTGGATGGTTCCGGAGGCTCTGAGAACTTCCTCGACTAGTTGTGAGAGGAATGCCCTTCCCCGGTCGCTCAGGATGACGCGAGGAGCACCGTGACGGAGTATTAAAGATTGAAGTATGAATTCAGCGACTTCAGAAGCGGACGCTGAACGCACACAAGCAGTCTCGGCGTAGCGTATCAAGTGGTCCACGGCTGTCACGATCCATCGGTTACCGCTCGCAGTCAGAGGAAGGGGACCGTAGAGGTCAATGCCGACGACTTCGAACGGTTCGGACGGACACGGAACCGGTTGCAGCTGTCCACTTGGTGGTGTTGTAGGGAGCTTTCGAAGCTGACAACGGGCGCAAGAAGCGACATACCTCGCTACACTGGCAGACAAACCTGGCCAATAGAATCGAGCCTTGATGCGGTCATAGGTTTTGTGAAAACCAAGATGACCAGAAGTCATATGGTCGTGAGAAGCCTGAAGGACTTGATGCCGAAGAGAGCGAGGCAGGACTGGCACCCAGCGTCGGCCGTCAGGGTGGTATACAAGGCGGTACAAGACGTGGTGTGTGATCTTACACTGTCCCATCTGACGACGAAGGCGGGCGTTAGGTGGGCGCGAAGTTCCTTGAAGACGGGCAATGATGCGCTGACAATAAGGGTCCGCAAGCTGGTGAGACTGGAACGATGTGTTGTCGTACGACGGTACCAGGTCCACAGCTGCTATCGACGTAGTGTCCGAGGAGGGATTATGCGACAGCGTGGCGCAGAAGACGGTTGAAGGCCCACGGCATTGTGTCGCAGGAAGTGGACACCGAGAAAGTGCGTCTGCATCCTGGTGTTTTCTACCGCATTTGTAAGTAATGGCGAAGTCGTACTTTGCAGACGTGGAATCCACCGACCAAGGCGCCCAGATAGGTTCTTCAATGTCGAAAGCCAGCATAAGGCGTGATGGTCCGTCACGATGGTAAAATGACGCCCGTGAAGGTAAGGTCGGAATTTTTGGACGGACCAAACGACGGCTAGACATTCTTTTTCAGTGATGGTGTAGTTCTTTTCGGCATTTGACAGAACTCGGCTTACGTAAGCAACGACCCGTTCTCGTGAAGATTCGTCTCGCTGTAGGAGAATGCCTCCAATGCCGTGACCACTGGCGTCCGTATGCAGGAGAGTAGGTGCGGTTTCGTCAAAATGGCAAAGTACGGGTTCCGAGGATAGAGCGCGCTTCAGATAGTCGAAACCTGATTTGCATTCGGGAGACCACACAAAGGGAACATGAGATCGGAGTAGTTTGTGCAAAGGCGAGGCTATGGTGGCGAAGTCCCGTATGAATCGGCGAAAATAGGAAGCGAGGCCTAAGAAACTGCGCAGATCTTTGGTCTTTTGTGGACGAGGAAAGTGCAGAACTGCGGTAACCTTGTCAGGATCAGGGCGAATTCCATCCTTACTGACAATGTGTCCTAACACCTTGATTGTCTTGCTTGCGAAGTGGCACTTCTTAGTGTTTAGCTGAAGTCCAGCGTTGGCAAGGCACGTGAGAACATCATCTAGACGGTGCAAATGCTGAGAGAAGGTTGACGAAAAAATAACAATATCATCTAGATAACACAAACAAGTCTTCCACTTCAAGCCACGGAGAACGGTGTCCATCATACGCTCGAACGTTGCGGGTGCATTACAGAGGCCGAATGGCATGACGTTGAACTCATAGAGCCCGTCTAGTGTTGAAAACGCTGTTTTCTCTTTATCGTCCTCATGCATAGGTATTTGCCAGTACCCAGAACGCAGGTCGAGAGTCGAAAAATACTCAGCACCCTGTAGGGAATCCAAGACATCGTCTATGCGAGGCATAGGGTATACGTCTTTGCGTGTGATCTTGTTGAGTGCCCGGTAATCTACACAAAAGCGTATAGAGCCATCTTTTGTCCGAACCAGAACAACAGGAGATGACCAAGAGCTTGAAGAGGGGCGTATTACATTCCGCTGGAGCATGTCGGCGACGTTTTCTTCAATCACTTTCTGCTCGGCGGGTGACACGCGATAGGGGCGACGGCGGACGATGGAAGTGCCTTCTGTCGCTATTCGATGCGTTGTAATGGACGTTTTTCCCGTTTTTCCCAGCGAAGTGCAATGCGCGTCGAACATAGCTTCGTGCTTCTTCAGCAAATAAAGCAACTCTTGTGACTGTGAAGGTGTCAGGTCGGAACTGATTGTAGACGGAAGAGCAGAAAGAGACTCGGGACGCCTGACAATTGACGGTGCAGAGGATGAGGATGTTGACTTAAAGGAAAGCACTGAAATAGGTTCCGATTCAGGGATACGGACCAATGTAGTGCCTTTGGGTATGAGAACTTTTTCGGGCATCGTGTTCGTCACGCATAGATGGGCACGGCCATTATCAAATCGAACCAGCCCTGACGCAAAGGCCATCCCTCTTGCGAGACAGCGGAGAAATGGTACGACGAGCACGTCACCATGGTCAATGACATCAGACGTTATTGCAACAATTTTCTGGTGGCGAGGTGGTAGATGGGTGTCTTGTGCAGCAAGGAAATTAAGAGGTGCGTCCATGGAATGGAGTGAGTGGTTTGTGTCGGTCATGTGGACAACCCGTTGCCGGCAGCAGATGGAAGCGGAGGCCGTAGAAAGAAAATCCCATCCTAAGATAAGTTGCTGGGCGCACGAACTTAGCACGGCGCATTGTATGCAATGGAGAAGTCCATCAATGTAGACACGGGCAGTGCACATAGCGGTAGGCCGTATAGCGGATCCTTGAGCATCAAGTAGTGTAAGTCCGTGATAAGGGGTAGTAACCTTCTGCAGACGGCCACACAAATCACGATGAATAACCGATACACTAGCACCAGTGTCGATTAAAGCTTCAACTAACAAACCCTCTACAGAAACCATTATCATATTACACGGGCGCGCTGGAGGAAATTCTGTCCCGTCGCCCAATGCAGCTTTTCCTCCTGAAGCTGCATGAGTTAGTTTTCCGGACGGCGATCAGAGAAGGGAGAAGCAGGGCGTAGCGGTGACGTAGACCGGCGAAGAGGTGATGGGGAGCGGCGTCTGGACGGACGGTAGTCAAGATCATTCGCGGACGCTGCAGGTGGTGAGGGAGAACGGCGTCGAGGCGGAGCATACGGACGGCGTTGGTAAGTAGCCCCGGAAGAATAGTCATCCCGTTCGTACGCGTCGTAACCGCGGCGCTCGTCTTGCTGGCGCTTGCGGCAGGATCGCGCGATGTGACCACGATATCCGCAGTAGTAGCATATAGGACGAGGTGGGCGCCACTGCTGATAAGTGGGCTGGGCAGAACCACCGGCAGTCATAGAAGCGATGTGGACTGGCGCTGGTTGTGGAGGCATAGAAGGAACCACGGCTTGCGAACCTGCGGCTACGTTCGCGTATGTTGGTGGGGGATGAGTTGTTGGACGGTCCGCGCACACAGCACCAGTCATGGAAGCCAACTCTTCCTTTACAACGTCGCGCAAAACGTCACCGGAAGCAGCTGGGGGTGGTGAAGCTGGTATGAAGCCAAGGGACTGGAGCTGCTCCCGTATGATTGCGCGGATCAATGCGCGCAAGGACGAATCGGCGGGAGGGATGGCTTCTGTTGTGTCCGGTTGCAAACGCACGGATTCGAGTTCGTCAAGACGCTGGCAGGTGGCAACTATATCGGCGACGGTTTCCGGGTTTTTGATTGCCAATGCGTTGAAGGCGATACTCCCGATGCCCTTCAGAATGTGCCGAACCCTGTCTGATTCGGTCATGGATGAGTTTGCCCGTCGACAAAGGGCAAGAACGTCCTCTATCGAAGAGGTGAGGAAGAGGTGAGGATCAAGCGAAGAGGTGAGGATCACGCTGGTGGCCGCTTACAATCCAACAATGAGGGGCGGCAGCTGTCGGAGCCGAGATGGATGAAGGAGAAGTGTCTGTTGGCTGCGACATGACGGCGGGCAGCTGACACAATCGGCGTCCTGATCGAAGCTCCAGGGGGAAGACCGGGGTGGCAGAGGACGGAGGACCGAAGAGCACTCTCCACCACTTGTGAAGCAGTGGCAATAACGCCGTTTTATTAACCCTTGAGGCTACGGAGAATGGCTGATCGCAAGGCACAGATCTTACTCTAGATGGCAACCCACCACAGAAAAAGATTAAGAGACCTAGGTGATGATGAGTATGTACACATGAAGTAGGAGTGCCTAATGATTGCCCACAATATTCTCAGCAAACAGACAGTTACACACAGTGTGCACATCCACGGCTCTTCAGATGGGTTACAGATGGGTTACAACGTTACACGAAACCAACAAACATGAACAAGCTCTTGCACTGCAACAAAGAATAAAGAACAAAAAGAATCCTCTTCTCCAAAGGCACTCGAGATGCCTTCTCGACTCGAACCTTGCAGGCGGGGCTCGTCAGCTGGATCGTGGAGCAGCGCCTTCTTTCTCCTCCTCGCTGAGTCACATACGACTTCGATTGTTCCTACTGCTTCTACTGCTGTAGGCCCGTGGTCGGCTGTTTATATAGCCTTGGAAAGCCGTACTAGAAGTTTCGATGCAGCCCACGTGATACAAGCACGCACAAAGTTGGGAACCTTCTCGCCCTTTCTCTGTCCTTCGTCGCTTGGCTGGCGCCTCTTTCTCCCTCTCACTGCGCGAGGAGCGCGCGTATGCACCCTCTGCTTCCAATCTCTCCCTACGTCTGTCTTGCGCGCGCGCTCGCCGCGATAAGACGCTTTCTACAAAATTCTCCCCTTTTGGAGATTCGGCGTGACCCTGGGCGCCTCTTCCGTGCCCGCCGCTTTTCTTGTTTTCTTTGGCTTTCCCTTCAGCTCGACGCCGGGTTTCTCGTCAAAATAGGCACTATTTTCTGACACTGCCCCCCCCTTTAAAAATATAATGTAATATTCAAAAACACAGAATAGTGCACACACAAAAATACGCCGCACAAAGTTCCACAAGACTCTCTGACAGTCAGTAGCACTTAAGTCCACACAAGAGTTCAAACACATGAGTCCACACACGGCATGTCGCGTTACTTTCACAATTAATCGCGCGCACGCAGGTCATATAAATGTTTACCGTACATCGCGTATACACGCGTCATAGAATAACTGAAACACCCTCTTATCGCTTCATATAATACTTAGCACAAGAATGGTCTCAAAGTTTACAAAATATTCAAATGTAACGCAAACGCAACACTGCATGAAAACGTTGTTTTACCCAACCAGAACACTTGTCAATAAGCACAACACACGCAGTTTCACACTGCGAATGGGCACCTAGTTTGCGGATCTCGAGACTGCCTTTCGCTCATGCCGCTGTTTGTTCCTTTTTTCCTTTTCTTGCGGGTCAGTCTCGGCATTAGCTGCTGAGGTAATCAAAACTCGTCCACTTGCTCGCAACGCTGTGCTGGCGGCGATGTGATTTGCAGTCCCTTCTCATGTCCGTCGATATTCGTAGTCTCTTTCCTCAGTGCCTTTTCTTCCATTCTCCGAACTTTCAATAAATGTCGTTCTGTTCACATTTCAGCAGACTGTATATCAATGCACGGTGTCAGGGGTGCGGCAGCCTCTTGCCGTTGGAGAGTCTCCCTTGCTTCTATTGAAGCTGGTGTCGAATTTTTACACTCTTAATCTTGCTTCCACATAGGTTCCACATAGGTTCCACATAACGGAGCAATCGAGGTCAGTTAACCGTAACAGACGTGGGTCTTATGTGGAACTGGGTTGAATCACCCGCGTTATCTGGAACAGTACCTGCTTTTTGCTTTAGTTCTTGCTTTGTTAAGTGGAACAAGTCATATTTACCCCAAAGCAACAATTCGTTCCAGTTACCGAATGGCGTGATTTGCCAATTGTTCCACTTAAGACGCTGAGGCAACGTGGTATCTGGTTCCTGTGTTCCATTCATCTACTCAATGCGCGTATATGTGTATACTTTACTCAAAGGCATGACAAGCCGGGAAGTGTGGTGTGCCCCGAGACCGCTTGCTTAATACCTCAGATTACACTTAACGTATACTTCAGGTAAAATCTGATATAATAAGAATACGTATACATGTGGTAAAGATCCGCACCCAAACACTCAGCGCAGATGGTTAACCAGCAAAGCTTAAACGTGCGGCCCCGATGTTTATTATGAGATTAAGTCCGTCGACTCGGTAAAGCCTTTCGCCATTATTGGTTACATCTGTCCAAAAGTTTTAATTGTCGTTTCACGCCCGCGTGTTCCCTTTGTCACATTAACTACGTGGACCAGTGGCGACTATCTATAGCTTGGCCACTTTCTTTGGCATATAAATGTTTGAGGTTTTTGAGTACATATATAGAGGAAGGACCGCTCTTGGTTTCATATCAATGTATTTATCCAGCCGCAAGCTTGCTGCACCTAACGTGGTTTGGCGCTGCCTTCAAGATGCCTTCAGTTGCGTCATAGCGAGATTATGATGAAACCACGATTTTCAGGTATCACGTCATCACGCGATTATTATTACTATTTTTTTTGCAGCGCTTGTGTAAGCGCCGATGCCACCAAACGCCAACGCCAGATGGTTTTCGCCTTTGATGAGACATCTATGTCTTTCGCCTCTAAGCTCGACGGAACACACAAAATAGTGCGCAAAAAAAAAAACAAAAAAAAACGCCGTGGATTTTTGGTCATCTCCGTCGACGTAAGTAAACTGTTCTACAAGGTCTCGCTTCTTGTTTTTTTTTTCTTCATATTATATAGAAGACAGAAGCTCCAAACCCAAAAGCCAACAAAACACACACTTTACAAGTTAATGAGATAACGAGCCACACTTCTGATAAATGGCTTATGTCGTATCTGCTTCAAACAGTCCTTCGTGCCTTTTGAATGTCCTTTTGAATGTTCAGCCACATGGCAATGCAAGCGAACAAACATGAGAAAAAAACCTAAACTACATTAACCCATGATCGGGTAAGCTAACACTCTTCAAATAACCTTTTAAATTTTCAACTACGCTTTGTTGGCATCCCCATAGTGGGTACGTGCCATAGGTTTGAACATACTAACAAACCTCTTTTTGGCAGGCGTGACCTTCTACAAAAAACGTAACGTGCGCGTCCTCACGAAGATTAAATATACTGAGCGCACGTGCAAGCGCAAGGTAGGTGCCTCCATACTGCGGATCACGTGCAGTCACCTTTGGAGTAGAGATGGATGACAGCGGTATGTAAGAAATCCTGAGGAGAAACATGAAAAAACATTTTTTTGCAAACTTTTGTTGCGCCCAACACCTCAAGTCACCGCCTTCGCGTCTAGCGAAATAAAGCGGCGGGCTACGGTATAGTTCCGCTCCGCTGCCTCGCCTGGAAGTCCTGTTCACCACCGCGAAGCGAGCGTTACCGCGCGATCTTGAATTGACGCTCCCCGTCTCGCTGACTGCAATTCGCGAATTGCCGGCTTCGCCGAGAGGAACGGAAACAAGACCTTGTGGTTTTTGCGATTGCTTCTCCCTTTCGTCGTTCACTCCCTCACCCCTCTGTCCGACGTCCGACGCACCCTTTCTCCGATAACGAAACCACTATAGTGCTGCAACGGAACCAATCACACCAAGAGATGAACTGACGCTGGAAAAGAAACGACTGCAGCGCTGCTGTGTCTTTCTGCTATACATTTTGTGAGAAAAGAGCGTACTAACCAACAAGCGTTTGCTAGCGGAGCGTTGTGGAGGGAGGCTACGGAGTCACGGTGGCAAGTGCTTCACTAGTTCTACATACAGACTCCGAAAGAAGCCCGCCGTTTTCTGTGTCGGTCGTCGGTGAACGTGTGTGCTTTGTTGAAGATTGATCTAGTTGCGGATATTTTTGGACCATCGCTCGCAGTTCTTCTGTTTACGCTTCTGGTGTTTCATCAAGCTGTCACTTAAGGTGAGTGGTGAGCGTTTATACTGCTTCTCAATTAGTGACGAGTCGGGGAACAAATGGGCATCTCCGCATGCTTCCCGCCACCGCCGTCTTTCATCTCGGTATTTGTTGTGGGGGTCTAAGTGCTCGTTCACACAGCCGTCAAACGGCCCGTCACGTCACCGTCACGGCGCCCGTTTTCGTCAGGGGAGAGGGTTTACGAGACGTTTTTTCTCCTCAAAAACGGTTTGACGGCTACGTCGCCGTCAACCCGTCACGTCTCGGAAACCCTCTCCCCTGACGAAAACCGGCGCCGTGACGGTCAACGTTACTAGATCCTGTCAGTTGTCAAACTGCGCCTGGGAGCGGCGCGAAAATGTGACCCTCTGCCGTCTCCTCTCGTGAGGTGGCGCTGCCGCCACGATCGGCCCGATGGGATACGGAAGCTTCGCAAGGCAGCAGCGCGCCGCCGACCGAATGTCGCTTCTCTTTATCTCGTTCTCTTTCGTTGCGCTGCTGTCCTCCGCACTAAGTATACAAGGAATACTTTTTACTTTGTGCACTATGTAAAAAACAGCTAATGGGTGAATAAATAGGACACGGAGGCTTTTCGTGCGAGGTATATTGTTTTATGTACGCGTATAACGGGCCGGTTACATAAAAATACTAAAGTGCGTTTGGCAATATTCACAGAAGACGCGCTTTCTTGTTTGCTACAGCTACCTTGTGACTGTTTTCTAGTCGACAATTCGTATCTCTCGCGTAAAAATGCATCCGCATCACAATGAAAAAATTCAACACTTCGCGCGTGAATGAGAACACATGGTCTGCGCAGCCAAGAAAAGGGAGGAAGCACCCCTCTAGATCATCTAAAACCTTCCAGAATATGTCTCCGCAAAGGCCAAAGTCATCCAAGGAAGCTGACACGCTTTTGTTAGCATTCTCCATAAAGCCCAGCATTTTGTGGGTGGGGTGCTTCAACGAACCTTAAAGGTGAACATTTAAATGTTCACCTTTAAGGTCAATTGACAGAGATCTGTCTGGTTGGGACGAAATTAAAGGTGAAAACAGGGGGACACCAACCAAATTATAATCATTTAAAAGTAAAATTTACTTCTAAAGATGAAAAAACCCGACGTTTCGGGTCCCACTCGGACCCTTCTTCAGGGGTGACCCCTGAAGTCACCCCTGAAGTCACACGAACTTGTGATTTCCCGAAGTTATTGTTTGTCTCGGTGTTATGCCTCCTTGCCGTAAAAATTGCCCTACTATTTATTAACCAGCATTGTACTTGGCTATTGTTAGGCCCTTTCATTGTCGGGTTCAGCTTGCTAGTGTTTATTTCGTTATCCGGATTTATGTAAGTTTCGTGCACAAAAAGTGTGTTTCGTTTTAACAATATTAGAAAGTGTTAAATCATGCTTTTAGATGTGTTCATCTTCGTTTAGGTAAAACCTTAGGAGCCTAAGAAATACTTGACCAGTGAAAAGGAGGTCCCTGTAGTGTTCATCTTTATATGATTGTTTGTGAAGATATTTCTGTTGGCAAACATTCTTGTTAAATTTTTCGGATATCTTGTATTAAAATAAAATTACTATGAACTATTATTTAATATGTTGTGTCACTTATTGTGTGTATTATTCCACACATAGGAAACTGCCCGGGAACTTTGTCGGAAGTGGGATAACAACTTCCTTCCATCTTTCTCTACGTACCTAAATCCACTGCTTCATGGTGAAGAAATGCATGCTATGGCACGCCGCCGCATGACAGCTCAGCTAAGAGATGAAGTGATTGAATTCCTTGAGTGAGTAAAAATTTAAAAATTGCATAGTTTGTGCTGGGAGGCCTATATCATAGTTAAGTCACTTATTGAGCATTACACAAATTCTGTTTCAGTGAGAACAACTTGATTGAAAGTTCTAACCCTGGTGCCAGAAGGTGGAAGTACTGTGCCTTTGCAGAAGCGCTGCATAAAGCCTATCCACGAATGGTATGGGAAAGAAAAGGAACTTCATCAGTTCTGCAGCTTGGATGGGTAAGATTGGTTAAAGCATTCCTGGTTGTTGTTATCAAAAAAGCATTAGTTGCGTCGGTTCTAAAGGGAAGTAGCTGCGTGATAACAACAGCTGTCATTAAGCAGAGTAAAAAATAAATTTAATGTTGCATCTGTATCTCATTCAACATAGTGTTCTGCTGCTGCAAATTCGCCACAGCCTCAATACTTTTGCTATAGTGAGCACTGAATATCTGAATATATTTAAAAGTGCTATTCTGGCATCTAACCATGGGAAAATATTGGGTTTTAAGGCATTTCCAAAAAGTTGTCACTAAGTAGCAGCTTTTTTATCTTAGTATTTATTATATATTCTTTTTCAGATTGAGTTCATGCGTTCAGTCAGCAGCACAAGAAAGACCCGGAAATTGCGAGCGAAACAATCTATTGCACTCACGTCAAACACTTCTGAACAATCAACTGATATCTCATGCACTGAAGCACTGCATGAGCTAAGGGTGAGGGCCTGTTTTTATTCAGTCTTGCCGATGATTTTAATTTGCTTTGAGAAAAGCTCTTTCGTTTCATGCTAAATCAGCACTGCACATATACCCTTGTTTCTGCACATGCATTAATGGCATGCGCCTTGGATGCCATTGTTTGGATAATTATTGTCACTTAGTTCACAGGTATTTGTGGCATAGCTCTCACGTATTATTTTTTATTGATGCACAGGCCATTTCAGAAACTGTCATAGACCCAGATCTAATAGATCTTTCAAGAATGAAAATGTTGCTGCATGCAACTATTCAAATACGGAAGCAAGGTCCAGTTGAGGAGCTCCCTGTGTACTTTTTAAATGCAGCTGTGGTAAGCATATGTACATAAGAATGGAACATGCATGTACGCATGTTACTAACACTTGCACATTGTCTTTTTCTTAAGCTGCCACTGAACGAAATGCTCTTGCATTTAATTGTTATTGCACTAATGAAGAACAGCAGCGGTCACACCTTTGTGGCTCCTTAGTATGCATGCTTAGTGCATAGTACATTTGCTAGCAGTGTGCATGAAAAGCAACAGGCGGGAAACATCACCAGGAAAAGCTAAATCCCAGTGATTTCTACTGTTAAACTGTAAGCAAGAAAGAAAGAAAGGTAGAGTGAAAGTAACCATTTTTTGCAAAATATAGATTGTCAAAAAATAGGGCTTTTATTACAAAGCATACAAGCTTTACCAAAAATAAAAGTTCATGGAATTTTCAATTGTCCAAAAATAAACTACCTTAACTCAAAAAGGTATATACTAAGTGTTTCTTAAGACATTAATTTTATAAAAAGCTATGAATGAATGTCACGTTTGAGTTCTGTGCATACTGTTTTTTCAGCTTGGCATGGAGGCTGAGATTAGGTTTGGGGCATCCTTGCACACTATGGAAAGTGAACTTCACAGAATGCTGGAAAAGCTCTCCTTCAGCAGCTTTGTTGATATTGACAGCTATCTACGCCCAAACAAAGCTGCATTTGCTTTAATATCTATGGTGAGTGCCAGGAAGGAAACGTAAATAGGATGACATTAAATCATTGCATTGAGGTGCTTAATCCTTTCGAGGAACATTACCTAATAAAAATATAACGCCAATGAGCACACCAAAGGGGTTTGCTACTGATAAGCTTAATATTCAGAACAGCCTTAACATATTGAAAAATAGGTTAAATTAAATGGTCTTTTGCAGTCCATTAACTTATGGTGTATGTAACCTATAATAAATGTATAAAGTGGCTCTGAATAACAATAAATAAAAACATAACCTTCTAATGATCTTTTCGGACATTTTTTGTCGTTATTCAGCACAGATTGTCAGATGTGACAGAATGTATTCTATTATTTGAGGAGATTGATGTTAACCTGCAACCTTTAAGAGTGTCTCAAAACAGTGCGCTTGTTTATGTTATGGTTGAGATCTTATAATTATGCAAGTTCAGCGAACTGGAAGTGCAGCAACACTACAGACAGAGGAAGGACCACACAGCACGAGCGCCTGTGTCTGTTGTGTATGAACTACTCACCTTTCTATCCCATTAAAATAATATAAAACTGCTATATGATAAGGCTTTACATTGGGATGCAATGAACTATTTTTTAGGACCAGCATGATACCAGCAAGCTTGTTCCTGGGCCCTGTGTTGTCATGGAACCGGGATCAGAAAGAATTGCATGCAAGAAACAGACTGTGCACCTTCTGCCTGGATGTTCCGTCGAACGTGGACTGATTCTTTGTTTGGTTATTTATTTCATTCTAGATCTCTCATATCCGCATGCTTTTGGACAGACCTTAGGCTTCTTGCAAACGATCCTGGTAAAGAACAATGCATTTGAGCAATGTTTTATGTCACATCGGCTGAAAGCTCTGTTCAAGCAGCTGGATATCTGCCTCACGAGGACAAGCCATAAGGCTGGCCGTGCTAAAAACTGAATATGCAGCTAACTGACGGCTTTCTTGTGATAGAGCTTCAAACTTTTTTTTCTATTTTGAATGCAAGAACAGCATAAAAGAGAAGGACTGACGTAGAAAACATGCACAGCGCTGAGTTTCAGCGATGCTTAATGGCAAAGGGAAGTGCATATATATATATATAATTGTGAAATGGAATCACTTGTCGGAGAGGGTGATATTATCAACCGCGTCGATGACTTCACAGTAACAAATATTTTGTCATGTGTCAATGGTGCATGAGGAAAGTACACAAGTAAAGAATAATCAAGACACGTAATGTTTTTTTGCAGTAGTGCAACTGATGGGGTGCTTACGTACACCAGCCGCCAAATTTTCTGATGTGACACGTTTTGAGTTAATTGCGAGCGGTGCTTATCTATCAGCTTGGAACGCGAAAAAAAGACCCGCAGCCGCAGTCACCTTGGAATTCACTGCTGTGACGGCGGCTGTGTGCCCCGCTTTGAGGGTTGAGAGGTATTAGGTATAGGCACCACTTTATGTTAATGTGAGAGGTCATTAAAGAGTACGACGCCAGAAAGTTTCACAGCTTGTGTGTATGCTCCCAATCGGTTGCGTAACGGCAGGAAAAGATTATGTATCTCGGTCACTATTAAATTGTGTAGTTTCCTCGGCCACACTCAACATGTGGCAAAAAATTTGTTACTGCAACGTCATCAATGCGGTTGATAACTGCATCCTCTCTACACGTGCCTTCAATCCAGACACATGCGGGTTTCGCTTCATTAAAAACATTGTTGAATGTCATTGTGAAAATATGTGTTTTTTTCGTCTGACCTTTGTTGATGCGCTCTTTTGACAATAATCATGTTGCGCCTACTATCGCAAGTTTCCACCCTTCATAGTATGTATCTATTTTGCTTAGGTGAGAGGAGTAGCCAGTGCATTCTTCATCTGCATTGATGGTCGACCACTGCTCTATTGTGTTTAACTCGTAACTTATGTATCTGAATACTTCATGCCGCGAATTTCATACTTTTTTAAAATTTTTTCTGGTTTTGTGTTCATTCCAAGTGTGACGATGTTCACCGTACAGACTTGTGTAGTATGGTTTACTCATGAGTTTCTATAGGCTGCCTTTGCATTCCCTGTATATGCTGTACATGTTTGCGTCTCACCATGTTGCAGAAAGTTTTCTGTAGAATAAAGGAGTCAAAAATGTTTTCAATAAATATTTCCAGCAATATTGCAGCCTTAATCGCTGGCCTTGTTTGCAGTTATTTTGCGAGTGGCATTTCATAGGGTTGAGTGCATTCAGCAATGTATCTTCAGCTTTCAGATCATGGCCATGTGAACCATGGGCGAAAGCTACAACTGTAGCCTCACATAGATTGTGAAACTTTGTGATTTGCTTTAATATGGGACAATTTAGCATCTATACGCAGAATCGTGACCATGACATATCGACATTTCTCAAAACATTACAAATGTTTTCATTGGTATACTGTTGACCACTCACTGATAGCATTATTTCCAGATGCAAAGCGCAGAGCATATATGACTTATTGATGGGCCTTGTACAGACAACGGTCGGTGTCATATATATATATATATATATATATATATATATATATATATATATATATATATATATATATATATATATATATATATATATATACACGTGTGTGTATGGAAATAGGTATATATAAAATAAAAAAATATATATATAATAAAGCAGACCTAACTGCTGGAACTATGATCCAGCTAATTAGTGGAACACTGGAGCGTGTAGAGCCCAGTGCAGTCAAAGAAACACTGTTCCGCATAGCTGAGCCTTATGTGGGGCGCTGCTCCACTTACATAAGCGGAACTTTTTTGCAAAAAAGTTCCGCTTACTAGCTGGAACTTATCTGGAACTAGATTAAGAGTGCAGATGAGCCTGTGGTTCTCCAAATTCGCTTTGAACCTATATTAGTGCGTGATGCAGCTGCTGCTTCAGCGATACTTTCTATGGACGTTCTAAAAGAAGCGAATCATGGGCGAGCACTTTACTAAAGGATCCCGATGTGCTAATCCAGTACAGATTATTTGGAAAACATAAGGGTCGCTCAGGGTGCATCGAAACTTCTTTTTAGTCTTGCTGCATTAGCCGAAGTCACTCCTAGCTTCTGTATGAACAGCCACTTTTCATTGCGCCGGGTATGGCAAGAAAAAAAATGTGCTGCTTGACTGGGAGTTATGTTGGCAAATCGGAGGCGTCCGGAATATCCAAAGTTAACGTAAGGTAAGCGCTTTAAAATATGCTGAAATTAGCGAGAACAGTGTGGTGACGGGTTTCGCTTCATTAAAAACATTGTTGAATGTCATTGTGAAAATATGTGTTTTTTTCGTCTGACCTTTGTTGATGCGCTCTTTTGACAATAATCATGTTGCGCCTACTATCGCAAGTTTCCACCCTTCATAGTATGTATCTATTTTGCTTAGGTGAGAGGAGTCAGTGCACATTCTTCATCTGCATTGATGGTCGACCACTGCTCTATTGTGTTTAACTAGTAACTTATGTATCTGAATACTTCATGCCGCGAATTTCATACTTTTTAAAATTTTATCTGGTTTTGTGTTCATTCCAAGTGTGATGATGTTCACAGTACAGACTTGTGTAGTATGGTTTACTCATGAGTTTCTATAGGCTGCCTTTGCATTCCCTGTATATGCTGTACATGTTTGCGTCTCACCATGTTGCAGAAAGTTTTCTGTAGAATAAAGGAGTCAAAAATGTTTTCAATAAATATTTCCAGCAATATTGCAGCCTTAATCGCTGGCCTTGTTGGCAAATCGGAGGGCGTCCGGAATATCCAAAGTTACGTAAGGGTTAAGCGCTTTTAAATTGCTGAAATTAGCGAGAACATTGGTGGCTGACTGTTCACTTGGTCATTTATTTAGGGCATCATTAAAAAGAACTGTGCGACAACTGATGCGACATAGGTTGCGCATGTCTATTGCCGCCTGAAGCTTGAGTATTCCTTGAATTGCGCGAAAGTACGTGATATATGTCAACGCTCTCGAATGGTGAGTGGGAAGCATGTGCAGATTGTGGTTGGTCCGATGTGGCGACCGGTGGTTGCCTGTATGAACGCCACCGCGTATTGCAAAATCTTTCGCTGCATTGCTTTTGCTTGCATGCGTTTCACTGCAGAAGACTGCGGTATTTTGAAGCCAAATAAAGAAACTTCGTGTTTTATTCTCATATACCTGCCAGCCGCAATTCAGTGTTTGCGGAGATCAACTCCTCCTGTGCGAAAACCTGAATGCACAACAGGCACAGGAGAGGCGTAGAACGTTGCCGCGTCGGTCGCATAGACTGGTGTGTCCCGCTTCTCGCCTCTACGTTTTGTCTTTTGATTGTTTCACACTTTCAGCTTAGTATAAGTTCGCAAAGTGCAACTCTGAAGCGATTGTCGATTGCAGGTGTAGTTAGAGCGGTGAACGTGATTGTTGTGGCTCTACATGCGTACCCTCGGCAAAATTGATTGCTACGGTTTTACGTGGCCAAGCCACAATAGAGAGTTTTTGTTTGTCCGTGAACTTGTTTACGTTTGCGGATACTAGTTTACCGTGCGTGTTTACGGTGAAAGTAGAAGCGCTAGCACCATCTATTCGAGGATTGCTTAACTACAATGCATTCGATTTTCTTTTTAGTAGCGTGAGCGTTTTCTTCGAAAGAGGTAATGGAAGTACTCAGAGTCAATTAGTATTTCACGTCCAATGCTTTACACTAGGAGTCAAGCAAAACGGGCAAGCCACAAAAATATTAGCTTTTTGTGTGCCTGGTTAGGTTCCACATCATCAGGTGTCGCCACCAGCGCTGCTGGTCACGTACACTTTCCCGGTAAGCCGGTATCCGTAAACGTGAAGAAGTTTACGGACAAACTAAAACTCTCTAATATGATTGAGGCAAGCAGTAGTGGAGGACCCCGGAAATTTCGACTATCCAGGGTTTTTTAACACGCACTGACGTCGCGCATAACATAGACCTCTCGCATTTCTGCTCGATCGAAAATGCGACCAACGCGGCAGGGGTCACACCGGCGTCTTTCGCTTCGGCTGTACCACCACGGTGGGACCATCCTGAATGTTTGTTGATGCTTCCTCTTTGCTGACAATAAGTTATGTTTCCAATGAAATAAGATCTAAATATGGGTCAGTCGGTGTAATTCTGAATGTATGAACTTCAAAAGGCGAAACACTGAAGAGAGAAGTGGAACCCACATAGACTGGTGTGTCGCGCTTCTCGCCTCTACGTTTGTCTTTTGACTGTTTCAGACTTTCAGCTTAGCAGTGTAAGTTCGCAAAGTTGCAATGGTCGGCTACACACCAGAAATGGCATACACACACTTTACATTCATAACCAGAACCTATTCTTGTCATGCTAAGATGGGCAAGCGCCATTAAAGAGGAACCGAGAAGACTCGGGTGAGTCGTTTCTCCATTTTGATTGTCGCGAGAGGACGCGGCATGTAAAGCACACCCGAAGGAGGAACTCGCTGTCTTGAAGCAGGAATGAAGCCCGTTTCTCGACTCTCGCTGTCCCCCCTCCCCCTTTACGCCTCCTTCTTTAGAGTGTATTAACTTTTGACCATTGCTGACATTTGAGTTACTAAAAATATTAAAGGCCCCGACCGGGGTAATCAATAATTGAGGTGAAAGTACTAACCGTGATAGACAACGAGAAGACAATATGAAATATATTAGGAATTGATGGCCGATATTAAACGCTGACTGCTTAGGCTACACAGTGCAGACTACATGCAGACAACACAGTACGATCTGCTAGTAGGCAGTAAACAGCCGATTGATCAGTTCGTGAACAAAACCATCGGTTTGTCCTGATCCGCATCGCTGACGATCCGAGAAGAGAGAAAAAACAGAAGGCGACCAAGGACGGATAACAACAATATGCGGCCATGAGCTGACGCAGCCACATTCCCTTCACAACTGCTTTACAAAGCGTGATATACCATCCTTTATTGTGAAACTGTGGCCTTCAGGTGTCTAATCGAATTTCACATGGGTGGTTTTGATTTCAGACGAATACATGGGCGAAATTATGGGCGAATGGTTCAATATGAAGGGAAAAGTAAGGACAACGGACATTAGCTGCGGTTATGAGCATGTGTTACTTATGAGAGCTTAAAAAATATTCGACATTTGCGTTCTCAGAAGGACCACGACGGTTTAAAGATGGATAAAGAAACTGATCCTTATTTAGACTGTCGTTGCGCAACCGAACTGGACGTGACCACGTCGACTTCCACTGCGGTGGTCTAGTGATTATGGAGTTTGACTCCTGGCCTAAAAAAGAACAGTGTAATCTCGGTCGCGGCGTTGCATTTCCGGTGGGGGGAAACGTCGAGGCCAGTTTACTGTGCATTTTCAGGGCGCGTTAATGAACCCCAGGTCACCAAATTTCTTTAGTCTTCCACTGCAACATAACTCACAATAGTATCGTCATGATTGTACGGAAAACATTATTATCATGGCCTATCGACGTAAGTTAAAAATATTTTGCTTTCCCTGCAGATTCATTTCCGAACACTGCTGACAACTTCAACGTCGAATATTTTTT
>JABSTT010004995.1:0-19463 GCA_013339685.2 Hyalomma asiaticum
GTTAGAATCATGACATGCGTGTATGAGCGGCATGGTTTACATGCCACAGTCTTGGTGCTCTTGTGGCCGTTTCGTTAACTTCATATGTACCAAATTCGGTATAGCGAGACACCAACGCAAATCCATTTTACGTTCCTTATGCGTGCTTCGCATTTCCTTGTTTCCCACTGCACGTGGGATCTGCCAATTTTTTTTCCTTGATAGCTTGGTTGGTTTGGTGTGGCCTGGTTCGTTGGTTCCGAGGCTTTTCCTGTCGAAGCGTTTGCGATTCTGCTTCCACTTTGCGAAAAGACCTAACTACTTCGTCATGTGGGACTGAAGATGCCGCCACCGCGTCTTTTCGTTTCTGCTAGTGCCTATACTCCTCCTACCTCCACACTAGTCCAGGCACACAACCGCAACAAAATTGTTCTCTTGCTCTCACAAGTCGTGTTTGGGCTCTTGTCGCATCCAGTGACTTGAAGCCACTTACACTTTTTCATTTCATTTGATTTCCTTCAGGACACCAGAAGGGAGTGTTACAAAGGCACAAGGGGTAGACATAGAGAACAAAACAAAATAGAATAGAAGCACACAGCTCGCACTATTTCGCTCAAGGCCGGATCACAGCGAAGCTACCCGAGAATTTGATGAAACACGTCCCGTCATAATCGTGGGATATTTTGGCGGCCACATGTCGCGTGATGACCCAAAACCACGCAATGCAATGTCACGTGCTATGTTTCCGCCAACGTCACGTACCGAAACGTCACGTGACATTTTCTTGCCCAAATTACGTAGCGCTATTTCACCTGGTATGGCATGACATCCGACAATGTATGGTGACCTTAAACGTCCAAACTGTTTCACGAGTGTGAAAAGAAGCAGGCAGAGAATGCTGAAGTGTGGCTGCGTTGCCTGACGACAGATTATGAAAGTGTAGCGTCTACTTCTTTCGGCGTCGGCTCAAGGAAAAGAGGGTGATGACGACGGATTGGACGCTCGCGCGAGAAGTTTCGCTCTGCCGATCGCCATGTTTTAGCCAGTGCGGACGTTGTAAATATATAAAAATATATTACTATGTAGCGTGACTGAGTACATCACTCCGTTTCCTACAAGTGGTGACCCGGACGTGATGTACTCAGTCACGCTACATAGTAATATATTGTCACCGTGCTCACTAGCCCTCCAATTCTTGCACATTACGATCCATCTGCACCGACAGAGGTCCGAACAGATGCTAGTGGGCATGGAATTGGCGCTGTTCTAGCCCAGTGTCAACGCTGACACGACAGAGTTATTGCGTACGCCAGCCGTCTGCTTTCACACGCGGAACGCAATTATACCATTACAGAGCGTGAGTGCCATATATTTACAACCATATTTACAACGTCCGCACTGGCTAAATCATGGCGATCGGCAGAACGACACTTCTCGCGCGAGCGTGTTGATTTGGTAAAAGCGTATCACCAGATCCCTGTCGAGCCATCCGACATACCGAAGACTGAAATCATCACTCCTTTTGGCATGTTCGAAGATCTTCGTATTCCGTTCGGACTACGCAACGCGGCTCAGACATTTCAGCGGTTTGTTGACGAAGTACTTCGCGGCCTCACCTGTTGCTTCGTCATTTAGATGATATTCTTGTCTTCAGCCGCAGCACATCCGAACATGAGAGTCACCTACGCCAAGTTTTCACGAGACTACGGCATTACGGTCTCGTTGCGAACACCACGAAGAGTGAATTCGGCGTCTCAGAGTTAGATTTCCTTGGCCATCGTGTTGAGAATCACGGTATCCGACCACTTCCCAGTCGTTTCACTGCCATTGCCGAGTTTCCACGACCGACAACAGTGAGGAAACTTCTTGAATTTTTAGGACTCGTAAATTATTACTGAAGGTTCGTGCCACGCTGCGCCACTATCTTGCAGCCCCTTCACGACTTGTTGGGTGGTCACTTGAGACCAAGCTCTCCGTTACCTTGGACAGAAGCTGCCACCAAGGCTTTCGAAGACATAAAAGCGGCACTCGCCAAGACAACACTCCTAGCTCATCCTGTACCCGACAGTCTGACCTCCATTATGGTCGACGCTTCGGATGTGGCTGTTGGTGCTGTCCTCCAACAATTTGTCGCAGGCACGTGGCAGCCTCTCTGTTAGTGTCTTGTACAAATCTGGTGACAGAAATGTTTTTTCTAACTATCGCCCCATCTCTATACTTCCTATTATATCGAAAGGGTTAGAAATAATTATGTACCAACGTGTTATGTCTTTCTGTGAGAAGTTTTCTATATTATCCCCGCATCAATTCGGTTTCAGACGCGGTATGTCCACGGAACTAGCTCTGCTCACACAAAAAGAACTCATACTTAACTCATTCGAAAACAAACTGTTAACTTTGGGTGTTTTTATTGACTGTTCTAAAGCATTCGATAGAATTAACCATGAAATACTGTATTCGAAATTACGTCATTACGATTTTAGCGGAACGCCCCTCGACTTTCTCAAATCATACTTATCACAAAGAAAGCAATCTGTGGTTATAAATGATAGCCAGTCCTCATTACTAACCATTACGTCAGGTGTGCCTCAGGGCAGCATATTAGGGCCTCTACTGTTTAATATTTATATAAACGACATAACAAGGATCTGCAACTCTGTAGATTTTGTAATTTATGCAGATGACACTAGCATATTTTTTCATGGTAATGATTTGGGTAAGCTTGTCGATACAGCCAATAACACTCTTAAGGACATTTTTAGATGGAGTACTGTAAATTCTTTAATGATCAACACAACAAAATCCAAAGCTGTGTTGTTCGCACCAGTCCAGAAAACTATCTGTCGTGTTCTGGATATACACCTAGGGCCCGAAAAAATTGAGGTTGTTAAAGAAGTTTCCTCTTAAGGAGTAATTTTTCATGAAAATCATAACTGGGACCAACACGTTAATAAAGTAACTAAAAATATAGCAAGGAGGTGTGGTATCCTCTGCAAATTTCGACAAATTCTTCCAGTGAAAATCAAACTTTTACTCTATTACGCATTATTTTCATCTCACATAAACTATTGTAGTTTAGTGTGGGGTGATACGTCTAAAGAAAATAGAAACAAAATATTTTTGTTGCAGAAAAAGGCGATTCGTCATATTGCAAGCGTAGGACACGACGCACATACAAGCGATTTATTAAGAGAATATAACATTTTACCTATCGATCAAATACACCGCTTTAATCTCATTATGAAATACAGGCAAAGCTTGCTATCAAACAACGCTTGTTATTTAAAACTATGTAACCTTAGGAGAACTACACAATCTCATTATAACATTAGGCAAAGACCTTCTTGGTTTGTACCTTACTCGCGAACTAATCATGGTTTAAAAAGACTTGAACACAGTATGCCCGTTTGCTTTAACATGTTTGAAAATAAAGGCATTGCTATCTTCAGTATGTCCAAAAAAGAACTTAGGAAGCTTTTGATTCAGGATGTTAGCGTGTAGTTTAGTTCACGTATTTTTTTTATAAGAGTGACACATGTAACCTTTCACCTGTCAGTGTTTCCGCTATACGTCTCCGAAGTTTACGTTTGCTGGATATAATGTTGTGTACTTTTGTAAATATTTTTGTGGTATTTGGTAACTGTTTAGCAAGTGTATAGTTTTCTTGATTGACTGTACACTGCTTTTTGTATTCCTTGTTCTTTGTTCTCTCTCCTTTTTTGTTGTTTATTCATTCTATGTCAACCTTAAACTCTGATGTACTGAACTGTAATTTTGCAGATCAATGTACAATGTTTTCAAATCTGTGCTCTGCGGATTTTCCGATGCCAAGCAAAAAGGGTGGGAGCCTCGTCAAGCTGCTAACATAGCAGCTTTTTGCTCTCATCCTTGCATTTTCTTCCCGCAAGTTCTGTAAGAAAATGCTGAATAAATTTGAATTTGAATTTGAATTTTTCGCTAAGAAGATGACACCACAAGAGAGGCGCTACAGCACTTTCGGGCGCGAGTTGCTGGCTATATACCTTTCCATCAAACACTTCCGCCACTACCTCGAAGGTCGTCAGTTCTTCATCCTGACCGATCACAAACCCCTAACGTACGCCCTGAATTCAAACAGCACCTCGTATACTCCCCGTGAGCTTCGACACCTGGCGTACACATCTGAGTTTACCAGCGATATTCGTCATGTCAACGGCAAGGACAACACCATGGCGGATGCACTGTCTCGTCTGCACGTCGACTCAACCTCCGTCGCCAGACCCCACGTGGATTTCACACGCTTCGCCGCTGCCCAGCGCGACGACGACGAGCTCCGCAAGCTCCGAGGCAGTGCTACTTCACTCGTGCTAGAAGACGTCTTCATGCCTGGCAGTGATGTGCCTGTTGTGTGTGATACTTCGCATAACCGCTGTCGTCCATACGTGTCACCAGCTTTTCACCGCGCCGTTTTTGACGCCCTACACACTCTATCACACCCGGGGACGCGAGCGACGCAGCGTCTAGTACCGTCTAAATATGTGTGGCCCCGTATAAAAGCTGATGTTCGGAACTGGACACACGCTTGCCTTAAATGCCAGCAGGCCAAATTTTCTCGACACACAGTTGGCCCAATAGAAAGTTTCGCACCTCCTGATTCGCGCTTCAGTCACATCCAAATAGATATCGTTGGCCTCCTGGGCACCGGTACATATTGGCGTGCATCGACCGTATTACTTGTTGGCCAGAAGCTCTTCCGCTTACGAACATTACGGCTGAAACAGTCGCCCAAGCTATTGTCGATCTTTGGGTCAGCCGATATGGCATGCCATCTACTATAACAACCGACCGTGGTCGTCAGTTTGAGTCGACACTTTTCCGCAGCATCTCGAGAACACTTGGTATCACACACATTAAAACTGCCTACCATCCAGCGTCTAACGGAATGGTAGAACTTCTTCATCGACAGATCAAGGCCTCCCTAATATGTTCCGACAAGAGCGTGCCGTGGACGGAACGACTTCCTCTTGTCCTTCTCGGTCTCCTACTGCACTGAAGAGCGACATGCAGTGCTCTACGGCAGAACTTGTTTTCGGCACAACACTCCGCGTTCCCGGTGAGTTCTTCGGAACGAGGTCATCGCCTGTGCAAATTGACCTCGCCAACTACGCAAGTCGGCATCGAGCAACGATGGACGCCATAGTTCCGCCACCTGTTCGCTCCGCTCGTAAGAACACGTTTGTCAGTCCGCACCTCAGTGACTGCACACACGTCTTCATACGCCGCGACGCAGTCCGTGCTCCACTACAACCACCATACAATGGTCCATTCAAAGTACTAAGCCGTGCACCCAAGTACTTTACCGTGGTGATCAACGAGCGGGAAGACACTGTGTCCATTGACCGTCTTAAACCAGCTCGTTTGGACAGTCAGTCGGAAGATGCACACGCTACAACAAACACCGTCGAACGAGTGCATCGCCATCCTAGGGTGCGTTTTCGTACAAATACGACCACCATTCATTCCCATTGGCACCGCTCAGCGACCTCACGGCTCCCTCACTAGGGGAGGGCCCTGTAGCGTCTACTTCTTTCGGCGTCGGCTCAAGGAAAAGAAGATGATGACGACGAAGTGGACGCTCGCGCGAGAAGTGTCGTTCTGCCGATCGCCATGTTTTAGCCAGTGCGGACGTTGTAAATATATGAAAATATATTACTATCTAAACCTTATTCTGAGCGCAACCACACGACACTTCCACACACACACCCACACACCCAGGCATCCACCACGCACAGCGCTCACACACCCACACCCACAGTGTGGGTGTGTGTGTGGAAGTGTCGTGTGGTTGCGCTCAGAATAAGGTTTAGATATGTACTACCAACTAGCCCAACAACAAGTTCTTTTAGAATATATTACTATGTAGCGTGACTGAGTACATCACTCCGTTTCCTACAAAAGTATAGCACTCCTAGCGGTTGAGGTGCATGGAGCTCCTGCTGTTTCACGTCCGATGGTGTAGTCGCTAATGTGTATTAAGGAATAAGAGAGGCCATATGCCTGAGGAACGCGGGACGTTACTGCGAGGGAGTTGGAATTGCGAGTTCGAACACGTTCTGATCGTTGATTCCTCCCCTTTCTTGTTCATTAATCCCGCAGCACCACATGACATCCTTTGTGCACTGCGCCCCCAAATTTCCGCGCGGTTACTCGAACGCGTCCCCAACCACTTCGTGCGCTACCCGCTACCCCCCCCCCCCCCCCCTCAACCTTATACTTGTTCCCCTGAGACACCACCTTGCCGCGTTAAAGAGAAAAGAAAGAAAAAGGAAGGAAGCGCGCTTTCTCAAAACTATGCGAGACGGCGAGTCAAAGGAGGCGGAAAATGCCACGAGGAAGACGACGCGATTGAGCATGGCGTGCTGGTGTTCGGAATCAGCAAAAATACTTCATCGCGGACATTCTGAAATACATTGCACCACAGTACGCGAGACGGGGCAGGAGGAACCTGTTGGTAAACGCATCGGCGACCCGGCCACCCAGACGACTGCGCCATGCTTTCCTTGCAGTCCAAAGGGTCCCGAGTTCGAATCCTCGAATGCCTGTGTCCTTTTTCTCTTTTTTTCCTATCCTTTCCTTCTTTTTATCTTCTTTCGTCTATCCTGCTCATCTTTAATATTGATACCCTCGCCTAACCTAGCCCTAAACTTAACATCTCTGAAAGAACTCTCCCCCAACGGAGCATTTGGACAAGACGCATAAGGGCTTTCACCACCACCATGCCTCATCTGCGTAACTCACCTGCTCACCAGAACAGGAACTGGCGTCCCTGGTGCAACACTATGGCCACCACCTCCCAAGTGATCGAACCATCCGAACCCTGGACCTACGACGGTGACATCAACGGAGCTTCTAGCCGCGGATGCGACCACGAGGGGATAGGAACAAAAGACTCGGAAAGCTTCTGGACTCGGACAGGAAACCACTGGAAACTAAACGTAGCAACTCTTAACACGCGAACTCTTTCAAGTGAAGCCAGACTAGCTGAACTACTAGAAGAATTGAGGGGTATTAACTGGGGTATCATTGGCCTTAGCGGGGTTAGGAAACCAGGAGAAGGATACTTATCGCTTAATGAAGGGCATGTTCTCGGCTACAGAGGACTGCCAGAGAAGCGCGAATACGGGGTGGGATTCCTCATACACAAAGACATAGCAGGAAACATTGAAGCATTCTGTAGTGTCAGTGAAAGGGTAGGAGGTATCGTGCTAAAATTAAATAGGCGATACAAACTAAAGCCAATACAATCTTACGCACCAACGACAAGCCACAATGACGAGGCTGTAGAACAGTTCTATGAGGATGTAGAAACGGCAGTGAACAAGGTATACACCCAATATACAACTGTCATGGGGGACTTCAACGCGAAAATAGGAAAGAAACTACGAGGAGAACAGGCGGTCGGGAACCACGACGAAGGTGATAGAAACAGTAGAGGAGAGATGCTAGTGGAATTCGCAGAACGAAATCACCTCCGTGTTATGAACACTTTCTTTAAAAAACGTAAGAACAGAAAGCGGACATGGAAAAGCCCCTACGGAGAAACGAGAAACGAAATAGATTTCATAATGTGCAGTGATCCCTGTATAGTACAAGACACGGAAGTGGTTAATAAGGTCAGAATTAGTGACCACAGACTAGTAAGGGCGAAGATAACCCTCAATCTAAAACGGACAAAGACAGAGTTAATCACGCGGAAGAAGGCCAACGTCGATGTCGTCAGTACTAAAACAGAAGAATTTAAAATTGCACTTAAGAACAAGTTTGAGGCTTTAGGACAGGAAGAACATGAGGACATAGAGAAGATGAACGAAGACATTACCAAGCTGATCGCCGAAGCAGCAATCGAAGTAGGGGGCAAAGCACGGAGACAAGATGTAAATAAGCTCTCTGAATCTACTAAAAATTTAATCAAACAACGCCAGCAGATGAGAATAACTAACTCAAGAGACAGGATAGACTTTGCCGAGCTGTCTAAGCTCATCAGTAAAAGTAGAGTCAGGGACATACGTAACCATAACGTGAAAGAAATAGAAGCAGCCGTGAAAAAAGGAGTCAGCATCAAAAGAACTAAAAGGAGGCTTTGCGTGGAAAAGAAGATAATGAATGCAGTGAAAGATAAGCAGGGTAACACCGTTACTAACTACAGTGATATAACCAAAGTGGCCGAGGACTTCTATTCTGAACTATACAGCTCAAATACGAGTCCCGCCACCATGAGGGTAATAAATGTCAATCAGGACACCGAAATTCCATGCGTCACTGCGGACGAGGTTAGAAAAGCAATTCAGGGCATGTCCCGCGGTAAAGCGGCTGGAGCAGACGGCATAACCGCCGACTTGATCAGACGGAGGAGACTTCCTAACTAGAAAGCTCGCGACACTATACACACAATGTCTCAAAACTTCAAATGTACCAGTCAGCTGGAAAAACGCAAATATTCTACCATTACATAAGACGGGAGATGTTAAAGACTTGATGAGGAACTACAGGCCGATCAGCCTACTCTCAGCACTTTACAAAATTTTCACAACGGTTATCTCTAACAGAATAAGGGCCACACTTGAATTCAATCAACCAAGAGAACAAGCAGTGTTCAGGAAAGGATACTCCACCATAGACCACCTTCTTGTGATAAATCAAGTAATCGAGAAGTCCGCGGAATACAACAAACCCCTCTATATGGCTTTCATAGACTACGAAAAGGCTTTCGACTCCGACAAGCAATATGCAATAGCTACGTAAACATAATAGCCAACATCTATAAAGATTCTACAGCCACCATGCTCCTCCATAAGAAAAGCAGAAAAATCCCAATACAGAAAGGTGTCAGACAAGGAGACACAATTTCTCCAAAGCTGGTTACTGCATGTTTGCAAGAAATCTTCAAAAGGCTAGACTGGGACGAGACAGGGCTAAGGATTAACCGCGAATATCTAAGTAACTAACGATTTGCAGACGACATAGTTCTCTTGCGCAATGATGGCAACGAAATGCAAAGATGATTGAAGACTTAAGCCGAGAAAGCTCTAAAATAGGATTAAGAATGAACATGCAGAAACCAAAGATAATGCTAAGTGGCACGGCGAAGAAACGTGGCTTCACGATCGGAAACCAGACATTAGAAGTCGTAGAAGAATACCTATATCTAGGGCACCTACTGACAGGAGAACCCGCCCATACAAAAGAAATTCACCTTCAATTCAATTCAATTCTTTATTCATCATTAGTACAGAAGGAGGTCCCGGAGTTACAAAACTGTCAGGGGGACCTCCTATTAGTCATTTGTCAATATCAATAAATTTCATAAGACGGCAGAAAGCAGTTAATGAGTAGAAGAAGAAAAGAAAACAAAAATAATAAAGCAGGGCATATAGGAAAAAAGAACAATAATGGAAAGAACCAACAAAAGGGAAGTGTTTACAAGAAACGTAAATACGAACAGACAGTACAAAACTCATAAGCGATAAAAATTGCAATCAACGTAACTTATATAAACATGAGGGTTTATCAAAGAACACGGTGTACAATTGATATATCAATAAATGAAACATGCTTGCAACTGATTTTAACGACATGAAATCTTAAATTTCTAGAAACAAGAAACTAAAAAATTGGAGAAAGAAGTTCAACACAAGTCGGTGATACATATTATAGAAGTGGTATTATAACGAAACGAATGAAATGGTTTACGTTTAGATATATAATCACAATGAATCGATAGCGAGCAATGTGGTTAGTAGGTGTGTCTTCATGTGTTTTTTGAATATTATTGTTGTGCGGCATGTTTTAATATCTAATGGCAATGTATTCCAGTGTTGAATGGCAGTGAATAAAGCTGTGAATTTCCCATAATTAGTGTTTATTCGGGGAAGTAAAATGTTGCTGTTAGATGAAAATCTAGTGTTGTTACTATTAGTTAGAGTAGATGCATGAAATGTGTCGATAGCGATTTCATAGTTAAGTGTGCGATATATTAGTAAAACCAGTTTGAGCTGAACCATGTAGCGTAGTGGTAGTATGCTTAATGAAGTGTAATTTAGTACCGAATGAGACATGTAGCTAGAAAAACTTATGATCCGCAAGGCCTGATTCTGTAAATGTTGTAGATGAGTTAAATGCGTGGTATAAGTGTTTCCCCAGACGGAAATGCAGTATTGAAGGTGGCAATGTATAAATGCGTAATAAAGTGAAGTTCTGATATGCTGTGGGAAAAACGAGCGTGTTAAAATTAGTACTCTGATGCCAAAAGCGATCTTTTTTGAGATCATTTCAGCATGCAGGTTAAACTTAAGATGACGATCAAGCTTGACCCCAAGAAAGATGACTTCGTGTGCAGGTGAAAGAACATGATCATTAAGGATGAGTGGGGGTGCAGATGGGATGACACGTTTATTTGTATGAAAAAGCATGAACTGGGTTTTAGATGCATTGATACGAAGTTTGTTATTTTTGCACCAAACAGATAAGTTGCTCAGGTCAGCGTTGAGTCGGGTTATTATGGTATTCATGCAATCGCTAGAAGTAAATATAGTGGTGTCGTCAGCATATAAAATGGATGAGGTGCTAGTTAGGCAGTTGGGAAGATCGTTAATGTATACGAGAAATAAGAGGGGACCTAGAAGCGAGCCTTGTGGGACACCCATTATGACTGATTTAACATGTGATAGTGAACCTTCGAAACTTACAATCTGCGTTCTGTTAGTTAAATAGCTGCGTATGAGTGAAAGTGCTGGGCCTCGAATGCCCACAGCTTCTAGCTTATGAGATAGGATGTCATGAGAGATGGTGTCAAATGCCTTGCTAAAGTCTACAAATACTGAGCCGACAATATGGCCGTTGTCAAGGGCATGCTTTGTTTTGTCAGTGAATGATAAAATAGCTGTTTCAGTGGAATAGTTTCTGCAAAACCCGTGTTGGTCAGGTGATAAGAGATTAAATTTTTGGAAATAGTTTGTTAAGCGGTTAACAAGTAGTTTTTCTATGATCTTGCTAAAAAAGGGTAGCATACAGATTGGCCGATAGTTCGATATTAATTCTTTGTCACCTTTTTTGAATATGGGAGTTATTTTACCATGCTTTAACTCATCAGGAAAAACACCTGTTTTAAACATGCAGTTAATTATATGTGCGAGCACGTCGACAATGTGAGGTGATATCAATTTGATTTTAGAGGGCTGTAAATCGTCGAGACCTGGTCCAGTAGTCCGTAAACTAGTGATTGCATCGGATACTTCTTTCGGTGATGTGGGATATAGGTAAAATGAATAAGGGGTCTGATTGAGTGTTGACTGTGGTATACTGTCGGGTGAATGATCAGGTGTAGGACAGAAGAAAGCATTGAACTCATTTGCGATGTCAGTGGCTTCCGTTACCACCCTTGTTCCTGTATTCAGTCTATTAGGATTGCGGCTTGGTGAAGACAAATGAAGAAATGACCTGATTGTATCCCATGTTTTACGAGTGTCATTTTTGTGTTTAATTATTGCATTCTCAAAGTAGGCGCGCTTAGCTTCTTTCAAGAGTCTACCGAGTGTATTAGAATAAGTTACGTATCGCGACTTTAACGTTATATTCAAAGGCTGACGCTTGACCTTTTTGTGAAGGTTTTCACGTTTATTAATGCTTTGTAAGAGGGCTGTTGTTATCCATGGGTTTCTCGGAGCTGAAAACCAGTGTGAAACCTGTGTTATGCTCGTACACTCTGAGTACGCGGTTCTAACTTTGTTATTAAATTGCTCGAATGCTACGACTGGATCAGTTGTCGAAAGAGTAGATTTCCAATCTATCTCTGCAATTTGTTTGATGAACTTGGAAGTGCTAAAGTTGGATTTTCTTGTGTTTCTATGCATTGGGACATTGGTTGAGTTTAACAAAACAAACACGGGGTAGTGGTCCGTAATAGGAACAGTGATTACACCAGCAAGTTGCTCAATTTGTAAATTTGATAATATGTGGTCTATTAATGATTGAGAACCACAAGGGGGGCATCTGGTGGGGACAGTTATTAGCGAATCTAGGCCATAGCCTTCATAGCATGCGGTGTAGTTAGAGCAATGATTATCAGTAGGGTTAGTAATGTCTATGTTTATGTCACCGAGAATGATGACATTTTTATTTTCATTAGCAATGACGTTTAAGATAGCATCCAGCTGAGAGCAAAAGAGAGCAGGACAAGATGACGGGGAACGATATATAGATCCAATGATTGTGTTTCTACTGTTAGCGGAAAGGAATGACGTGTCGAATTCCAAAAATACAGATTCAACATTAAAACACGAGAAAGACAGATCGTGGCGACGACGATACGACTGATTATCTTGAACCAGAATGGCTGAACCGCCATATCGGGTGTCCTTACGGACACATGCTTCCATTGTATATCCGGGAATGCCAAATAACACAATATCAGCGTTTGACAGCCATATTTCTGAGAGGCAGATGATAGTGAAGGGGTTGTTTAGATTAGAAAAGAAATCTACCATGCTATCATAGTTCTTCGAAAGGCTACGTATGTTGAAATGTATCAGGGATTTGTGGGTGTGCTTGGTGTTATTAAGTGAACATTTCAGTTCTTCTGAAGAGAAATACATTGTCGTGAATGTAGTTCTGAATGAATATGAAAACGAGGAAGATTGGACAGCTACGGAGTGATTAGCGAAAGGTCGCTAGTGCAAGAAATGACGTACACGCGACTTCCCTCTGTCTTCCGGGCTTTAATGCGGCAATTATCCGTCCACAGGAATTTCCAGTTGTGTTGCTTTTTTAGCTCCAGAGCTTGCGCGAACAGACGTTTGTTGTCTTGCGTTAAGTGGTCGTTGACAAAAACTTTAGCCTCTGCAGAGGGAGGGAAGCCGAGTGTCGTAGTGTTTAGGCGTGCTTTGCGAGCTTTGCTTATGAATTCAGCCTTCTTAGTGCGGGAACAGAAGCGTGCAATTATATTTTTGTCTTTCTTTGCTGGGACGCGGTGGACAGTGTCTACGTCAGTTGGCGCCACAGGGCATCCAATCTTCTCTCCGATTTTTTGAAGCACAGCTACGCAGCTTTCGCCCTGTGTGGATGGCACCCCCCTGATTTCGACATTATTTGTACGAGAGTACTGCTCGAGGTCTGCTATCCTTCTAGACAGCTTTTCGTTTTCCTTGGTTAGGGATTTGTTTTCCGCACTCACGGCCTCGTACTTTTCCTTGGATTCTTCATACAGCTGGTTGATCATGCGTAAGCTTTCATGCATTCCCGCGATTTCTCGCCGTAAGGCTTCCACATCACGAGCAAGTTCTGCGTTACTAGGCATTGTTAGAACCGCGGGAACAACTTTGGCAGCAGCAGGTGTGACAAGCGTTGAGAACAGAGGCGGCAAATGCCGTAATCAAGCGAAAGACTAACCTGCGAAACCAGAAAAGTATGGCTTAGCGGCGTTCCTTGATGCCACGGCTGCTGCTGCCAAGTGAAGCGTAGGTGGATAGGGTCCTTTCTTTTGTAGTGCTAGTGGCGCCACGGAGTGGTGCAAATCAGCGGTGGTGCTGTCAGATGTCACCCGGAATCCACGGTGACGTCGAAAGGCGGTGTTGGTGGGCGCGAAGTCCACGTGCCAAGATAGCTGGATGGTTGTCACCACAGCTATGGTGGGAATCAGCGCTTTCCGATTGCGGTACTCCGATCTGCGAAACCAGAAAAGTATGGCTTAGCGGCGTTCCTTGATGCCACGGCTGCTGCTGCCAAGAATAAACATGCGATGGCGCACGTACGGGAGACATTCCCAACTCATGAAAGGAAATCTACCACTATCACTCAAGCGGAAACTATATAACCACTGCATTTTGCCAGTACTGACATACGGGGCAGAAACTTGGAGAATTACAAAGAAGCTCGAGAGGAAGCTAAGAACGGCGCAGCGAGCGATGGAACGAAAAATGATAGGCGTTACATTAAGAGATAGAAAGAGAGCCGACTGGGTCAGAGAACAGACGGTAGTCGCCGACATAATAACTGACGTTAAGAAGAAAAATGCACATGGGCAGGCCACGTGATGAGAAGGATAGATAACCGATGGACAGTTAGAACGACGGAATGGATACCAAGAGAGGGCAAGCGTAGCCGCGGACGAGAGAGAGTAAGATGGGGGGACGAAATCAAGAAATTCGCAGGCGTCAAATGGAATCAGCTCGCGCAGGACAGGCAAGAATGGGGAGGATTGCGAGAGGCCTTCGTCCTGCAGAGGACATAAGATAGGCTGATGATGATGATGATGATGATGATGATGAACTACCTTACCGCATCCGTCGCAACCTGCTCATAAAAAGGGTGCCGTCGTTTTCTTTTCTTTTCTTTTTTTTTTCTAGTCATTGTTACAAGCCGGAATGCTACTCTAGTGGCAGCAAAGATGCTAACATACGCGCATAGATGTTAGCGCGCAAAGATGCTGCATGCCTTCGCGTACATGGGCACACAAATATACGGCGCGGTTTTGAAGCAAAATGTGCTTTCCTACCATTCGGAATCCACTGCTAGCCTGTCTCCTCCGTCTCATCAGATGTTCAGTTCAAGGATAACTTCCTGACGTTGCATTGCTTGGATTGACTTCTCTCTTTGTGGCTCTGGCTTTCCGGCGATGATAACTATTCCTGCTTGTAAGGGTTGCAGTGAATCTAACTGCTGGGGAGCCATTGTCAACATGAGTTCTCACAAATTATGCTTGCTCGCCGGCAAACTACATCGGGAAGATTCAACCCATATAGGCCCATTTGCTCTACTTTATCACCTTGCGGTGTGGTGGAGTGGCCTAGGCGCGGTACACTCGGCCCTAAATTGTGGGATAGTACCCGACTCCGGAGGATTGTTGGCCTGAATGGAGGCAAGCTGCAGAAGCGCCCGTGTGCAACGTCGCACAAGTTAAATAACCCAGACGGTCAAAATTCTTCGTAGACCTCCACTACGGCGTCCTTGGGACAAGGGTACAGTCCCATGGGCGTTAAACTATTTTTAGGCGATTTCTTTTTTCCCTCACTCTGTCTCTTTATTATTGGCCATGCCATCAACCCAGGTTAGTGTTCTTTTTCTTGTTCTCGATATTTCTTTTCGTTATTTGATTGTCCTTTTTTCTTTTTTTTGATTGCTTGGTTTGTTTGCTGTGGCCTGGTTTGTTGGTTCCGAGGCTTTTTGTTAGGAATTTAAAGTGCTTCAGATGCAAAACAATCATTAATAAACAACGCACTAATTTTGTCTCTGGCCATGGAAGAGAGTTCAAATGCCCTGGTATAAGCTTTAGTCACATAATGACCCGAACTAGCGTTCAACAATGAAGTATGTTTGCATTCCTTAGAGCTACAGATTTTCCCACCTTTCAGATGTATACCTCCACATTGTGTGACAAGACCAAGAAAGCACTGTGATTCTTTCTCTAACCAGCCAGATGGGCTTAGAGGAAGGGGCATTTTTTTGCGCTGCACGACGTCACAGCAGTGAATTGCAAAGGCAGCAGCCACATTACAATGTGGGTGTTTATTGCACAAATGCTTGAGTACTGTCGTGTGATGCAGATTGCTACAATGGCTGTATAGTGGTTACGGTGCTTGGCTACTTACCTGAAAGATGAGGGTTGTATCCTGGCTGGGGCAGTTGTATCTCGACTGAAGCGAAATGCCAGAAACCCGTGCACAATTCAAGTGAATTTCGAAACTCCAGCTTTTCAAGATTACAGCACTGCACTGCAGCATTCCTCATACCATTGTGAGTTTGGCACATAGAACCGCAGTAGGTATTTAATGCATATTACTGGTCCCCATACGGTGAAAATAATTATGAAGTTGTGCCTACTAGAGGGCATGTACAAGTCTTTCAAACCCTAAAGGAAACCCTTGAAATTGAAGTGTGTATTAAAGGCCCTCGAAACTCCTGGGATTAGTATTCACCTTGGACATTCCACAAGAGATCCAAGATGGGACCAAGAATTGATATTGTATATTTCATTGAGTATTTTACATGTTATGGACATATGACTTGGTAACCCAAGAGCTTATTCTAACTCTTGTTTATTCTAACTGCCTAATTTAGGAGGGAAAAAGGATCAGGTTATTCACTCGGAACCACAATTTTCATGCAATGGTCATTTCTGAAAATTCGCAACAACCCAAATAACAAATTGCAAAATATTGCCGCTATAAAGAGATTACATAGTGTGAAATGTATTTGTAGCGGAAATTAAACTAGCTCATTCTCGAGATTATGGAAAAAATAAAAGTATATTTCAAAAATTCTAACTGCAACAATTAGGAAACGTTACTATATTTGTCAGTTTTGTCCGTTAATGAAATGCTTCCAGCTTTTTCAAACCTGGCAAGCTGCGAGACCATAATGTGGTGAACTCTCGCTTCAAGTATGGTTGCCATAGCACAAATGTGCCCGTAAACAGGTGCTCACACACCCGGGAACAAGGACATGAAAAGACATGTTGCCTTATTTTGTTTGCAAAGACAGTGTTTCGGTATGAATAGGGGCTTTTTTAAGATGCATTGAGATGCTAAGAAAACCAGACATTGTCGAAGAAAAGCGGATATCCTTTTACAAACTGGACATAATTACAAAAGAAGGACACTTTTGGCCTTAATATGAATACTTCTGTAAAAGGTGCATTTATTTAGAACATTTGCTGCTCGCACATGAATGACGACATGTATTACTTTCGAGTGACTTACATTGCTGAACATTAACTGTGTATTACTCAGGGTTCATATGATGTTTATTCTCCTTACACGTTTCTCTACGATGTGACTAGTTGTGTTCAGCTGTCTATAGTGGTCAGCTGAGTATAGACTCAAGCAAGACAAATTTTGGCAAGTAAAGGTTCTTTAAGGATATAGTGAAGGACAGTTCTTCAAGGATGCAAAGCATGTTCAATATTGTCACGAAGTTAGTACATGCAAGAGCTGCCTAGAAGAAAGGAATCGGCAGATGTCCAAGCTACAGCCAGGAAAAAGCGTTCGTAAGCGCGAGCTTGGCAGCGAGCGTCTGGCTTCAGTAAAGGCTGATCGTTCGAGAGCACATGCGCGTCCAAGAGCTTCGTCGTTCTCACTTCAAGGGGCCCGTTGGCGCAGCGTTCCAACCTACCTCGCGTCATTTCTCCCCCCTCAAAAGCGACCGTCCCGGTCGCTGCAAGTGTAACGGTACAGCAATATGGTCAACGCTGAGAACATACAAAAGAACAACAAAAAACACACAGATGTACACAGTCCAGAAGCGGCTTTGAGGGTTGCTTATGTTTCGCGGGCGTAGTACGGCTTCATCCGCACAACGTGGACGACTTCAGCACGAGGGAGACGTCGGCTCGAACCAGGGTCAGAGCTTTGAGGGACCACCTCGTAATTCACATCACTGAAAGAACTTGTTGTTGGGCTAGTTGGTAGAACATATCTAAACCTTATTCTGAGCGCAACCACACGACACATCCACACACACACCCACACACCCAGGCATCAACCACGTACAGCGCTCACTTCCAACTGAATTTATTCAACGCTCACCCACACCAATCACCGAAGGACCACCGCCTATCATCCCCAAACTAATGGCTTGACCGAGCGCTTAAACAGAACATTGGCCGACATGCTCTCCATGTATGTCGATATGGAGCACAAAACGTGGGATCAAATTCTACCATACGTGACGTGAAGTGTTGGAGGCTTTTTACATTGAAAAAGATAAGGACCACTCTGTAAGCACCCCGTCGCTATCTCTGTTTTCTAGTGAACTGCAGTTTATAAGATCAAGACTATAAGATAGAAAGAGCAAGAAGGAAATGTATATGTTGATTGTGTGTGTTGGCTTCACATGATGTATGCGCGCATGTGCCACATGTATATATTCAGCCTTCGTGCGTTGAATAAATTCAGTTGGAAGTGAGCGCTGTGCGTGGTTGATGCCTGGGTGTGTGGGTGTGTGTGTGGATGTGTCGTGTGGTTGCGCTCAGAATAAGGTTTAGATATGTCACATCACTGAGGCGGCGTACAACTTCATAAGGTCCGAAGTAGCGGCGCAACAGTTTCTCGGAGAGCCCACGGTGCCGGATAGGCGTCCACACCCACACGCGGTCGCCTGGCGAGTACTGGACGTTCCGGCGACCCAGGTTGTAACGGCAGGCGTCGGTAATCTGCTGGGTACGAATGCGGTTCCGAGCACGCTTGCGAGCTACCTCGGCCTTCTCGATGAAGTCTTCAGTGGTCTCATTTGTCGTGGCGCCGTAGTCGACTGGGAGCATCGCGTCTAAGGGTGTTGTAACGCGACGGCCATAAACGAGTTCGAATGGTGTGAACTCGGTTGTCTCCTGCACAGCGGTATTATAAGCAAACGTCACGTATGGTAGAATTTGATCCCACGTTTTGTGCTCCATATCGACATACATGGAGAGCATGTCGGCCAGTGTTCTGTTTAAGCGCTCGGTCAAGCCATTAGTTTGGGGATGATAGGCGGTGGTCCTTCGGTGATTGGTGTGGGTGAGCGTAACGACTTCTTTCAATAGCTCCGCTGTAAACGCTGCACCACGGTCAGTAATGAGTACAGTGGGTGCGCCGTGACGCAGCACGATGTTCTGGACGAAGAAGCTGGCAACTTCAGCTGCAGTACCTCGGGGAACAGCTTTGGTCTCCGCGTATCGGGTTAAATAGTCGGTTGCCACGATTATCCATTTGTTTTTAAAGGACGAGATAGGGAACGGACCAAGAAGATCCATTCCAACTTGCTGGAACGGCGTCGGAGGCGGATCCAAAGGCTGAAGCAGGCCAGCAGGCTTGACGGGTGGGGCTTTACGTCTCTGGCAGTCACGGCACGTTTTCACATACCGCTCAACAGATGAAAAAAGCTGTGGCCAATAGTATCGCTGGCGTATGCGTGCTAGAGTCCTCGCGAAGCCTAAGTGACCGGCACATGGGTCGTCGTGGCACACCTGGAACACTTCCTCGTGTAGCGCTGCCGGAACGACGAGGAGGAACGTCTCCTAGCTGTTTTCGAAATTCTTCTTATACAGAACATCGTTCCGCAAACAGAATGACGTCAAACCCCTTGAAAGCGGGCGCAGGACAACAAGGTCAGCTCCCTGAAGATACCGAATAAGTGGAAGCAGCTCAGGGTCTGCGCGTTGATGGTTAGCCATGCTCGCCGCGTCGACGACCCCCAGAAACGGCAAATCTTGCTCCAGGTCGGATGACGTCAAAGGAATGGGAGCGCGTGACAGTCAGCGTCGCTATGCTTATGGCCGGACCGGTAGACGACTGTTATGTCGTACTCCTGAAGGCGGAGGCTCCAATGAGCGAGGCGGCCGGACGGATCTCTGAGATTGGCAAGCCAGCAGAGCGAGTGGTGGTCACTGACCGCTCGGAATGGCCGGCCGTATAAGTAAGGTCGGAACTTGCTGATGGCCCAGACGACGGCTAAACATTCCTTTTCGGTTGTCGAAT
>JABSTT010004996.1:0-19158 GCA_013339685.2 Hyalomma asiaticum
CAGGGATTCCGGAACCGGGGGTGTGGTCGCCCCCCTAACATTTTTCCTAGGGGGGTCAGCCCCCCCCCCCCGCACTCTTTCCGACTGTTTACATTGAAATTAAATTTTTGACAAGAATTTTCAAGCTGGTGGCTGTGTGGCCAGAGCTTTCCAAAGCACTGGACCACAAAACCGTGCGGGCTGCATGGTCTGCACAGGTTTTCAGTTGGTTGGTTGCTGCAAACTTTATTCAGTGTCCTGCAGAGGCCTTAGCCGACTGGGCTTTTGGGTCTCCCACGAAGGGATGTTGAGACCTTGTCTCTTTGCTGCCTCGAGGGCCTGCTGGACGGCCCAGAGTTGGTCATCGAAGCTAGGGCTGCAAAGGGCAGAGGCCATCTTCGGCGGGAGGGTTTTTGAGGTAGCGCCTTGTGGGGTTTTGATACAATCCCATAGCATGTGTGTGAGGGTAGCTGTTTGCGTTTGGCCTAGTATGCATTGGTCTGAGATGTATAGTTCCGGGTATATTTGGTTGTAACGTGCTCTGCTGGGATATGTGTTCGTTGTAATTGGCTGTGGCTTGTACTCTACTGTGACTTGGTGGGGGATAGACGTGATGTCCTAGATAGTAGGCTTTGGTGCTCTCGCTATAGCTAGTCAGTTGAGCTTTGTTGGAGATGTAGAGACGGTTCTCGCCGGCACGGTTTGTAAGTCCGCGTGCCTTGGCGTTTGCCATTTCATTGTGGTTACGGAGTGTTGCGTGCACTTCTCCCATATGTGTGGGGAACCATTGTATCTGGATTGGTCTTCTGCTGTTAGTAGCATAGTGTTGTGCTTGAGTATCCGATAGGCCATCTCAGATATCCAGCCTTTGGCAAAGTTTCCAACCATATTTGAAGTGTATACCAATGCGATGTGAGGATCCAAATATGTAAAATTAATACGGCTAAAATGAATTAATACATCCATTCATGTCATTAACACTACTAAATATGATATAATATGTAACTTAAATGAATTGGTATCGACAAATATTGAGAACAAATAAATAAACATAACATACAAAGACGACAGTACTTGCTCCCCCACTCCCAAAAACGTTCGGAGTCCCTGCACTCATCAGAACACAAGGCCTTTTGTGAGAGAGAGAGAGGTGACTATTTGCACCCGTGAAATAGATGACGGGGTAGAGGCATCAGCCTAAATCCACACTCATAGTCCCTAATCGCCGACCGGGATCCCTTGGGACGCAGCGGCGGTGAGGGCGAGACCGATGACTTGCCGTTGAGCATTTTCTTCGTTGAGAAACAAGGACTCCCAGGATTCTCTGCATCTATCTGGCTCATCAAAGTTGGGACAGGCCTTTTCCGAGTGATTGTTATTTGGAATGATGCCTTCAAGTGTATAAAGAATTGGTATGTTTTAATCACATTAGTTTTAGTTTTCCTCGAACATTTTACTCATTTTAATTATTGGGATCAGGACTGTCTCTAATACTCACAAATTTTCTTGACATTTTTGTTTTGCTTGGATTCGGGAGTATTAGAGTATGCAAGATAACTATGATAGCGTGTTTTGGTACACTGCAGGAACTTGGCTAAAGTATAGACAAGCATTAAATTGCATATTTATGCTATGTGAGCATTCGCAAAAAAATGCCGCCCGCATCTTCCCACGGGGGGAACTCGAGTAAATGCATCGCAGAGTGGTGGGGGTATCGCGTGAATGTTGCGTAATTGGGTATGGTTTGGGAATGCTTAATCGTTATTTCGTCTTTATTATTCTTATTTATTGAATGAAGGGGAAGCAAAGGCAAGGAGTGTAAAGTTAAAGTGTGTCTTTATTGCTTGGTGCCGTCGTTGTGTTGGACGGCACCAAGGTAGGCGCTTGCGTCCACGAGCAGCGTCCGGAGCCACGTCTCGTTGACGACGTTTGGACGCCTCTTCTCGCTCACGTACCTGGGGTCTTAAAGCTCGCTGCTCATGTTTCGCCGCTGCTTCTCGTGCACGAAGTTCAGAATCCGCAGCTCGGCGTTGCCGTTTCACAGAAGCGTCGCGCTGCCCGAGTGATGGATTATATACACACCTCCCGCTTATATACACACCGCCCGCGTTTGAGGGAGAGGAGTACGGGGGAGAGGTCTGCAAAGACGCCCTTGACTGAATTCCGAACGCGCGCTCTGCCGCTTATATACACACCGCCCGCGTTCGAGGGAGAGGAGTACGGGGGAGAGGTCCGCACCCCCACTGCGCATGCTTGGCTTGCTGAACACCCGGTGGGCCGGCACGAGACGAGCCGAGCATGCGCAGTGGGGGTGTGGACGGCGCCGCCGAAGCGCGACATCGTGCGACTAAGAAATGCTCTGCATTTAAAATATCTTAGAATGAGCTGTCTTGATGCATTGCATTTAAGAAAGTCACATCCCAAACTTATAAGATTAGTTGTAACCCTTACTGGATTGATGTAAAGAGAATATAATTACATATTAATCGGTACACGAAGTTGAATATTCTCTGAAAAATTCATGGGTCTAGAACCAGTAATAAAAATTTTCCCCTCGGGACCCCTTAAAGGCTTCAACTGTATCAGAGTGACATGGCATTGATGGGAAAACGGTGAGCTCCAATTTTCTAAGGAAGAGAAACTATCAATCCGCATGACAACTATTTTTTTCATGGCAAAAGCACTCCGCAAGGACCACATTCTTTTCTTGAATTGCAGGGACATGACCCGGGCTCAAATTAAGGTCCCTGTATTACAGGGATTAGAAATGGCTCATTCATGCCACATACGATGTGCAAACCTTCACCCCAAGAGGCAGCAATGCCTGTAGAGGTGCACCTATAATGTATACTGCCATTTCCTATTTGAAGTTATCCCCTTCAGGTGCAGTGTACACATATACAACTTTTTTATGCCTATTCAGGCAACAAGTGGCCACGAAAGAGCAAGAAACACTGTGCCTTGGATCAGTTGGACCCTCGTCGTGTTCAGCATGTCTTCAGTTTGCTTCAATGTGCGGGGCATCACAGCAGACTCGGTTTTTTTAAGGTATTGCCATATTTGACGCGAAGTTGATGTGGTATGTTATGAAAATACAGTGTTCAGTGGCCCGTAATGAATTTGACCAATAACAAATTGCATGAGAAAATAAAGGATGGTTGTCTTCAAAATAAATGCATATTTATTTATGCTTCAGTGACAATTATTTGTTGAATAACAAACATTTCAAGATACAATTGCATTTCTTCCTTCCAGTAATGTTTGGAGTGCCCCATGAGTAATGCTTGAAGATTTGACACACATTTATTGAGGCTACGTCAAAAAGAGCTACATAACTCCTTTTTATGCTGTCGGAAAAATGCACACACAAAGACAATGCTTTGTCATGGTTGCTACAGTTCTCATGGAAAAACAACCAGTTAACGACCAAGCTCTTCGAAACTTCGACAAACTTTTTCTTGCTCCAGTGCTGCAGCACGCAGGTCCTTCTCCGAAGGCATGGACACACCGCACAGATTCAAAGTTGCCGTGCCGAGCCTGGCACACAGCTCGCTTTCCCTGGCCCTCAGCCTCTTCCACTGACGCTTGCAGCACTTCTTGATTTTTTTAGGAGCTCCAGCCTTTTCGTAATGGTGTTTTCCTTTTCAATGACGGTCAGGGAATCTTGGACCTGCAAAATGACAGCACATGTTGGGCTGGCTCGCAAGACTAAGTTCTGCAATTTTGCGTCCCAAAACCACGCTGTAGTGGAGGGCTCAGAAAATGTCCACCACCTGGGGTCATTTCACATGCACTGACAGTGCACAGTACGCAGGCTTCCACTACACCCCCACAGCGGGTTGGAATAGTTGGGTGTAACATAGCTGCCAATGAAATCAACTAAGACGCACACAAGCAGAAACGGAAGTGACTAGTGCTACTAACAACTGTTTTTTCGAATGGCACAACCTCCTATATCCCATTTCAGTAGGATGTAGTGGGTTTTTATTGTACGCCTCAACTTTGGAGGCATGCCACAAACCATGCGTTACTTCGACCCGCTTTAAATTTGACATGCACATTTGTACACGCTACCCGAGTGGACAACTACTGGCTCTATGGCTCATTTAACATAATTTTGCTGCATGCTGCCATATATGATCACACTCTCGAAGGTGCTACCAAGTTCGACAAGCCATTTGAGCGATGCTCTGGAAGCAGCACAAAGACTACTTTTTGTTTACATGGAGTGGATATTACCTGATAAACTGCCTAACGTTCAAGTATTTTTTGACAGAAAAACATGCGGCCTCAGCATTAATACATGCCTAACTAGACTCTAATCACAAAAATTTAACGCAAACCATGAATATAGACATAATACCACCATCACTTCAATGCAACAGAATACAGTGTTTCTTTCACTGGTACACTTGCAAACAGCCTATTCTAGTCTATTCTATCATAATTTGCACCTAGAACGGGATATGTAAAACAGTTCTGACACGCCCTTCCCGCATGTGAACACAGAAAAAAATTAAAATATAAACAAAACAATATACTGCTGCACTTTTCAGCAAAGAATTGAAGAGGTCAAGTTCAGCACTGTGCAAAACAGTACAAGCTGCACTTACAGATTACTCAATGCTTGTATATATGTTCACACACACTTTTCTTTTTTCGCCTTTACACATTGAAACACTTTGCATATCAGTGTCAGCTGAAATAAACCTTTGCTAGTTGCAATCCTCTACCATGCATTTATCCTCGCGTCCATGCATTAATTTCTGTGCCACTTTCATCAGTAATTGAGGAACTGGAGGCATGAAAATATCAGAGCGAAGCTGCTTACACAGGGCAGTAAATGGCATCCAACACATTCCCACGCATGTGCCTCGATGGAAAATGCACAACCTGAGCCACACGAAAGATGACGTTGTATCTTGGTGTTACAAATGTTTGCATCAGCTTTAAAAAGTAATCTCAACTACTGAAAGTGCTTCGGATACCCAACTGTCAGGGATGTTACTTCATATGGAATGTGTACAGAATATGTAACGACTGAGCGACAGTGCTTATAAATGAGAAGCACAAGAAATAGGAAAGGTGCTTATTTTACTCCTGCTTACTTGCTTATAACAAACACATCTAGTTGCTTGTTTTGGTTGCTTTTGTCAAAGCAGCATTATGTTCTCTTTTCTGCAAAGGTTAAAAGTAATCGCAGTCTTGTTTAAAACTTGTTACATACATATAATAGGGGAGTAAACTGCCCGTATATGTTACGGGGCACATAAAGTGGTTCCTTAACTTAAAAGTCATTCTATTCATTTATTTCAAGTGATAAGCGGGTTCACCAGCAGGAATTTCATGGTCCATTTCAGTCCCAAAATACCACCATATGTTTTCTTGGAGCGGTATTTTTAGCACATTGAAACTTTACAAACGAAACCTTTTAAAATTCAACTCTCTGGACAAAGTGCGACAATGAGTATGCTTTCTTTTTTCAGGCAGCGACCTTACTTACGAAGTGGCACACTCATATCTGTGTCAAAATCTATTCCGCCATAGTTCAAGCAGCATTGGCCTGCTGGTGTTTGCTTTTTCATGGCAATGCAGAGGTGCATGAAGTTTTTCGATAAAACAAATATCTGCAAGAAACCTAACTGAAAACCAACAGCTGAAAGTATTACTAAATAGACCTGATAGGCGGTACAGGCGCCCAAACCTAATTTAATGCAGACATCCGGGCTATGGTGGTTAGAAATTCAAAATTTTCATGCATTTCAAGCGCACAAAGAAAAAAAAAGGGCAGGACGAGATGCTGCATCCCTTCTTGTGCCTTTTTTTTAAACGGTAAAGCTGTTGTTGGTCGATGCTGTCCCAGCAATGTGCATGCTGCTTGGTGTCAGCACAAGATAGAAAAGCTGACCCCCACTCATCCTCAGCCCGCTACTACATATGGTGGTGGTTATGTAAAGGCCAATGTGCAATTTAAAGTATAGAAAAGGTTTAGCTCGAGGTTGCGCGTTCGATACATGAAGCTGCAGCCGCATCCCCACAGCAGAAAATGCAAGGAACGAAGACTCAGGTAGAGGAGGTAGATAATGATAAAGGGTGGAGTGTCAAGAAACCACTAGTAGATTAGGGAAACCAGGTCATGGCAGTGAGTACAAATCTATAACTGATAGAAACGACAGTTGATGACATCAATAACTCATCACCTTTGGCACCACCATGTCACGATTAACAATTTCAACGGTGTGCAACAGGCTTCAATTTCATTTAAAGGCTAGAGATGCATGAAAAGCCAATATAAAGCTATCACGTGCGGATGGAGAGCTTTCCGTACATCAGTGCCATATGACCCATAAGGAAAAGTCTAGCAGACAATGGGTCCGGTTGTGAGGGCTTCATAGACATGCACTCAGCTTCAACTTGTTTGCAGCTTCACCCTGCCATATCGCACTAACGAAAGGAGAATTCGCTCGCCTACGCCATAGTTAGATGCAACATGAGAAGTGTGAAGATGCCCTTATCCACATGACCAAAGCGTAGCAGCAAATTTCTTCTGCTGACAAATGAATTGCACCGCTCAAAAAACTGTCGTGCTTCGAAAACATGTATTGCTCGGTATATACATTTAAGGGGGTTTCATATCTTGGAGGCTGCTCTAGTATAACTTGGACGGGAATGCTACAGAACATGCCTAACCATGAACCCTGGCTCTCCCCAACACAACGCATCATGCTTTGTGCGAGATAGCCAGTTCCAGACTGTATAGAGTTAATATACCGACTCTAGAGGCAAAGCTCCCCATAGTGCCCGTGTATGGGAGGGGGGGGGGTCCCCCATGATCGACGCCATCTTGCAATGCTCACGCTGTCCTTGGAGATAATAGCCGGTACTAATCTGGCAACAAAGTATGTAGACACATAGCCTCCGAAATGGCGCATAGGCACGCCAATCTCGAAGGCTGTGCGGACGAAATTGGCGCCGATAGATTGCAGCAGATATCCTGTTTATGAACATAGCTGGCAAATCAAGGCCTTCAAAGAACACATTTTGCTTTCCCCGGCGATGGAACTGTAGAATGTGGAACGATGGCCGTCCGTGGAGCTGGGAAGTTCGGTCTCAGCAAGAAACCGGGAGGCTACACGCAGCGTTGTCAGCGAGACTTTGTCGATTCTCGCTGTGTCCGAGCGGTCCGTGCTCGATATTCAACATAAGTACGGAGAACACCTATATAACCGTACGTACGTGTTAACCATGGCTCATTCTTTCGGGTGAAGAAAGCTCTTTCGACGCACAACCTACCAGTCCAAGTTTCTTTGCCTGTACAGTGTGACTGAGGCGGGCTGAGGCATGATCGAACAGCCCGGCTGCTTAGCTGTGCCCACGAACACACCAACCCGTTAGTCGCTACCCCGCTATGGTCACAGAGGGGCCGGTCGTAACAGTAACGACGTAACTGCACGAATGCACCATCGCATCAACTGATGTCACTGCGCGATCACATATGTCATATCAGACACCCAAAATGGAGCATCCGAAAGCAGAAATAAAGATTTGAAACCACGATTTATTGAAGCAATGGATGCATCAAGGAATATATTACATTTTTAGGAAACGTTTTCAATATGCTTAATACTCACACTTAATCTTTGCAAGATTATTCTTTTTAAAGAATCAGGATAAGACGACCAACTTTTGTTTTGAGCACATTTAGTAATACTTGGGCTGGCCATACTGACACAACTGCAACAGGGCGGCGTGCAGGCGGGGACCCCCCTCCCCCCCCCCATCCGCAACCCACTTTTGCCCCTAGAGTCTGTATATTAACTCTAAGCCAGACTTGAATGTTACAAACCACAAGAAGTTTCAATCTGAATGCAAGTCTTGTACACGGCTGTACAAGAATGCTGCTGACAGGAAATGTCACAATTCGAAGCATAAGAAGCCATGATCCTTGTGGGCAAATTGGAGGCTCATGTTCTTTGGCCTGTGACATGAAAGATGCTGCCGACTTGTAGTTTCCTCCAACTATAGCTAAAGATTTGGGTGTCTGTACATACGTTACCAATCATCCCTTTAAATTCACTTTAGTTTAGCTATTGCCATTTGAAAATTCTTTTTTTCCTTTCTGTCTGCTACCATGTCCCTTGTCACATCCTCTCGGTGTTACGCTCGACCAGCCACAGCAGGTGTGAACACAACGGACAGGAGCTGCTATATAAAGTATGAGGCCAAGTGGAAATTGAAGATTACTTAGTAAAATCTCAGTTTATTCTAGTTCAACGGGCAATTTTTTGGACAATATTATGACAAAATCAGTTTATTTCTACGTGGTTTCTCTCCAAAGGTCCAAACAAAAATGTCAAGCCAACCGGCCCCCATGAGACCAAAACTGACAGTGCCAGTCCTGTGCGTATTAGACAAAAAAAAACTTGATATAGAGCTTTTGTAAGTAATTTATTCCCGTACCTTCATGTCCCGAAGGCGTTACAGAAGATAACAATGATATGAGTTACAAATGTGTATTAACTGTCTAAGAGCATTGTTAACATATAATTTATGATGTGTTAACACCATGAAGACATTTCGTCATGCCATTAATGCTGCAAAACTACGTATAAAAAATTCATGGTGCCACACGAGTGGATGGACAGGAGCAAGACCCAAGATGGTTGAAACTACAAATCTGTAGGATTCGAGCAGTCCTGGTTCCTTCCTCTTGATGTTGTACTTGCATGAAATCTCTCTTATTGATTTTATTAGCACTTGTACTTTTGGTATTTTCTTTCATACACAAACAATAATAACCTTATTTCAAGTCAAGATTCTTTTACTCAAACTTGGCACAGCTCTGTCTTACGGTAGTGGGTGTATAATGAGCCTAGGCTAGCACAGTTGTCAGATTTAACATGGATGCCATTGATAAGAAGGCGCACCCATGGTGGCACACATTTTGTAGCGAAAAAAATGGTAATGTCTTAAATATTCTGTTGCCTTCATTATTTTGGCTCATTCCACTGGTGAAAGCTCCATTTATGCTCTCCCAAATTTAGATCTCAATTGATATTTAGTTAAATTTGAGTTAGCACCAGTTTAATGAAACCTTTATGAAAAACTAAACGATAATACATACTTGATATGCCTTCCATGGGCCTAAAATGGTGGGCTTAAGAATGTAGGCTAAGAATGTTCATTGATCATCGTCATCAGAAAAAAATTTTCCGCCACTTGACCTCGTTCCTTGATACAGTGTTTGAAAGCACACACTATTCTGTTTCGTGAATCCATTCCACACACCATACACTGTATGTGACATTTCGACTATGAGATCAAAAATATATATCTCACATAGGTCTAGCTGTTCTCAAGCATCAGCCAAAGTTTTTACGCCATTCACTGTCATTTTAAGAAGAAAAACCCGAAAGAGCAGCTCGCAGGGCCTTGCGGGCACTGTGGGCTGCTGTTGTAAGAAAAGGTTGTCTGAAGCTGGCAACACACGCATCATGCGATCGAACATGGCAGGGCCCACTGGAGTACAGTGAAAAGCTCCAACAGAGTGCCCGAAAAGAAAGTCCTTACATACCTCAGGGCTGGCCACATCGTGCTCCGCAGACAACTTTTGAACTTGGGCTGTAAACTGTGCAATGTTGTTGAGGAGGCGGTCTTTCATCTCAAGCTCTGCCTGGACTGTCTGGTCGAGAAGTTTGGACAGGTGGGACTTCGTTCGGTCCAGGCGGTTTCGTGTGCTCTGGTAATTGATCCCCACATCGGACCAATTAATGCCTGTCGAATGGGTCACCTTGACCATTTTGCTTCAACTTGATCCTGCATTCGGAAACAACGAAGACAGTCGCACTACACCGGAGAATCACCCTTTCTTACACCTAACGAATGAATCCTGATTACACACTTTTCGGAACAGTGTACTTATTTACACACCAGAATATTGCTACCGCTTCGGTGCTTTACCGATGTCAGAGATTAGAATTCGTGTTTGCACCATGGAAATACGGCGCCGGCTGTTAGGCCTATGTCGGGGTAAACCAGTTTCTAAACTAACCGTTACAACGCCGCGCAGCTGAACTGCTCACTCGCACTGTTCTTTAACCGCCGAGCAAAGCAAGGTATAAGAACGCCATGTGATACTGTGTGCACTGTTGCCTCAGGGCAGGCGTGAAAAGGGCGCAGCGCGGCAGCATGCCGAGAGACACACTTTCTTTACTGGCCTTACTAGCAAAGTAAGTAGGCACTGACGTGCTGTCGCTCGGAAAACCAACGGGGGGGACGTTCGAGACGCGCGCGACTGCCATTGGCCGCGCCCGAACGCCTTAAAGCGCTGGCGCAGTTTTGCTCACCTCAGGTCCGCCATCGTTGTTAAAAATGTTATGAGGAACGTGCAACAAGACGAGGCTCGGCAAGCGGAGACTCGGAAACGCCACAATCCTTCCAGCTGCGCTTGCGATAGGGTGCTCTAGTTTGCGAATTCGAACGGTCAAGCAGCCGACCAATCGCGTGGAGCCAGCTCGAGATACGCATGCTAGACGTATGACACGAGCTACCTCGAACGCACACGAGGCGAGTTGCAGCTGATGATGATATCATTGATATGCAAAGACGCGGGCTCTTTTTCCATAAAACTGCAAACGATGCCTTTATGGCGGTTGAGTTAATGTCGGCTTCAATTCCTTATTCAGCTGCATTGTTACTTGTTTGTTTTGTTGTGTGTAAGGAGGATTCATTGTTTCTACCCTACGAATGTATACCTGTTTTCAACGAATGTACTTTAAAACTGCCCCGATAAATGATAATCAGATCAGCCGCACGATATCAACATCTTATCTATCACAAAGGAGGCGAATAATTGTGACGACTGCTTCACTAATCTAGTTAGAATGTAAAGTAGTAGCGTTCAGTAGTCGTGAGGCTTTTTTTTACTTTTTTTAATCTACACTAACTACATGCAAGATCGTGCATTTCGAATCGAGTGGCCGTGTACTGGACTCTATAGATCGCCCACACTTTAGCGCCTGGTCTAGTACACCATTTGTACCACTAGGGACGGATCTTATGAGCGGCCTGGCGCTAGTGTTCACCTGCTCGCTGTCGTCTGCTTGAGCACTCCTGCTACTTCTTTTGCCGGCGTAAAGGGCTGCAAGATGCACAATATCTCAGAAATAAGTATACAAAGAATAAATTTACAATTTCTGGCATTTGAAGAAACACTTAGAGTAGAAACAGCGGCGCAACAAACCTAAAGGAATCGTTTCTTGCAGCAGCAGTGCCAGCTGTTGGCATTTGGTGTAAAGTTGCTTTTAAGGGACTTTATGTTGGTGTACACCAGCAACAGGCATAATCTTCGAAAGCACCCCATTTGTATATGCGAAAGGTGGGTTACTACAATGAAACACTCGTCACGCAATTGGCGAATGAGACAGGTGTGTTTTGTGCAAAGCTTTAAATAATATAAGCTTTTATATAAGAACATATGTATACGAAAACACGCGTGCGCCGGGACGCGTCAGAAGTGAGCGATTGAGAAAGAAAAAGCTCATCGATCTCAACCGAGGACGACTAATAACTGGCGGGGACTGGTACGTACGCTTTTCTGCCCGACTCTGACCACCTGCGACGATATGTACGTACACTTAGATGATGCAATTTTGCGGGCGTAACATGGTTACGTAACTGTGAATACGTGTAAATGCTAGCCCACGGAACACTTAGGGTTATGTTCGCTTTCATTATTCGTCACAAGGGGTATACGCAATCAGGTCTCTGTATTTCGGGGTATGGGTTTGCAAAGCAACATGAGCGAATTCAGGTAATCCAAGTGACCCGTCATGTAAACTCAGGTAAAGACATATTGCATTCCCAGTGAACTTTTTACACAGCGACAAGTAACTACGATGAGTCGTTTCTTTTCATTGCGTCAAACTAGACATGGGTCGCTCAGGGGTGAGCCGGATCTTGTGAGCGGTTCTTTCTACACAGCGAGTGATCCGCGGCTGAGTGCAAGTGATCGGCGGTTCTTTGGGTGAGCCAAAGAGTTTCTTAATATAAAAGTAGAGGCACATTGTACTAGAATATACGGGTAGTGGGCTCAAATAGCCACCCACAGTGACGCTTCTCACGCTGACGACACGAGATGGCGCCAGAGCATGGGCTGTATGCAGTATGAAGCTCGTGCACCACACTCGCTCTGTGCATTACGTCGTGCCTGTCCAATGAAATAGTTACTGCTGCCCGCAAGAGTCGCCGGGCTAAATGGCATACGTAAATGAGATAGTGGCTTGTAAAACCATACAGCGTGGCTCGATGGGACCGGATTTGGTCAGAGGCGCTCAGTGCCTAAGTGTGAGCTGTCCCAAAACGACGATCCACTTTGTACATACGTTAGCAATCATCCCTTTAAATTCACTTTAGTTTAGCTATTGCCATTTGAAAATTCTTTTTTTCCTTTCTGTCTGCTACCATGTCCCTTGTCACATCCTCTCGGTGTTACGCTCGACCAGCCACAGCAGGTGTGAACACAACGGACAGGAGCTGCTATATAAAGTATGAGGCCAAGTGGAAATTGAAGATTACTTAGTAAAATCTCAGTTTATTCTAGTTCAACGGGCAATTTTTTGGACAATATTATGACAAAATCAGTTTATTTCTACGTGGTTTCTCTCCAAAGGTCCAAACAAAAATGTCAAGCCAACCGGCCCCCATGAGACCAAAACTGACAGTGCCAGTCCTGTGCGTATTAGACAAAAAAAAACTTGATATAGAGCTTTTGTAAGTAATTTATTCCCGTACCTTCATGTCCCGAAGGCGTTACAGAAGATAACAATGATATGAGTTACAAATGTGTATTAACTGTCTAAGAGCATTGTTAACATATAATTTATGATGTGTTAACACCATGAAGACATTTCGTCATGCCATTAATGCTGCAAAACTACGTATAAAAAATTCATGGTGCCACACGAGTGGATGGACAGGAGCAAGACCCAAGATGGTTGAAACTACAAATCTGTAGGATTCGAGCAGTCCTGGTTCCTTCCTCTTGATGTTGTACTTGCATGAAATCTCTCTTATTGATTTTATTAGCACTTGTACTTTTGGTATTTTCTTTCATACACAAACAATAATAACCTTATTTCAAGTCAAGATTCTTTTACTCAAACTTGGCACAGCTCTGTCTTACGGTAGTGGGTGTATAATGAGCCTAGGCTAGCACAGTTGTCAGATTTAACATGGATGCCATTGATAAGAAGGCGCACCCATGGTGGCACACATTTTGTAGCGAAAAAAATGGTAATGTCTTAAATATTCTGTTGCCTTCATTAATTTTGGCTCATTCCACTGGTGAAAGCTCCATTTATGCTCTCCCAAATTTAGATCTCAATTGATATTTAGTTAAATTTGAGTTAGCACCAGTTTAATGAAACCTTTATGAAAAACCTAAACGATAATACATACTTGATATGCCTTCCATGGGCCTAAAATGGTGGGCTTAAGAATGTAGGCTAAGAATGTTCATTGATCATCGTCATCAGAAAAAAATTTTCCGCCACTTGACCTCGTTCCTTGATACAGTGTTTGAAAGCACACACTATTCTGTTTCGTGAATCCATTCCACACACCATACACTGTATGTGACATTTCGACTATGAGATCAAAAATATATATCTCACATAGGTCTAGCTGTTCTCAAGCATCAGCCAAAGTTTTTACGCCATTCACTGTCATTTTAAGAAGAAAAACCCGAAAGAGCAGCTCGCAGGGCCTTGCGGGCACTGTGGGCTGCTGTTGTAAGAAAAGGTTGTCTGAAGCTGGCAACACACGCATCATGCGATCGAACATGGCAGGGCCCACTGGAGTACAGTGAAAAGCTCCAACAGAGTGCCCGAAAAGAAAGTCCTTACATACCTCAGGGCTGGCCACATCGTGCTCCGCAGACAACTTTTGAACTTGGGCTGTAAATTGTGCAATGTTGTTGAGGAGCCGGTCTTTCATCTCAAGCTCTGCCTGGACTGTCTGGTCGAGAAGTTTGGACAGGTGGGACTTCGTTCGGTCCAGGCGGTTTCGTGTGCTCTGGTAATTCATCCCCACATCGGACCAATTAATGCCTGTCGGATGGGTCACCTTATCCTCGACCATTTTGCTTCAACTTGATCCTGCATTCGGAAACAAGGAAGACAGTCGCACTACACCGGAGAATCACCCTTTCTTACACCTAACGAATGAATCCTGATTACACACTTTTCGGAACACTGTACTTATTTACACACCAGAATATTGCTACCGCTTCGGTGCTTTACCGATGTCAGAGATTAGAATTCGTGTTTGCACCATGGAAATACGGCGCCGGCTGTTAGGCCTATGTCGGGGTAAACCAGTTTCTAAACTAACCGTTACAACGCCGCGCAGCTGAACTGCTCACTCGCACTGTTCTTTAACCGCCGAGCAAAGTGAGGTATAAGAACGCCATGTGATACTGTGTGCACTGTTGCCTTAGGGCAGCTGTGAAAAAGGCGCAGCGCGGCAGCATGCCGAGAGACACACTTTCTTTACTGGCCTTACTAGCAAAGTAAGTAGGCAGTGACGTGCTGTCGCTCGGAAAACCAACGGGGGGGGACATTCGAGACGCGCGCGACTGCCATTGGCCGCGCCCGAACGCCTTAAAGCGCTGGCGCAGTTTTGCTCACCTCAGGTCCGCCATCGTTGTTAAAAATGTTATGAGGAACGTGCAACAAGACGAGGCTCGGCAAGCGGAGACTCGGAAACGCCACAATCCTTCTAGCTGCGCTTGCGATAGGGTGCTCTAGTTTGCGAATTCGAATGGTCGAACAGCCGACCAATCGCGTGGAGCAAGCACGAGATACGCATGCTAGATGTACGACACGAGCTACCTCGAACGCACACGAGGCGAGTTGCAGCTGATGATGATATCATTGATATGCAAAGACGCGGGCTCTTTTTCCATAAAACTGCAAACGATGCCTTTATGGCGGTTGAGTTAATGTCGGCTTCAATTCCTTATTCAGCTGCATTGTTACTTGTTTGTTTTGTTGTGTGTAAGGAGGATTCATTGTTTCTACCCTACGAATGTATACCTGTTTTCAACGAATGTACTTTAAAACTGCCCCGATAAATGATAATCAGATCAGCCGCACGATATCAACATCTTATCTATCACAAAGGAGGCGAATAATTGTGACGACTGCTTCACTAATCTAGTTAGAATGTAAAGTAGTAGCGTTCAGTAGTCGTGAGGCTTTTTTTTACTTTTTTTAATCTACACTAACTACATGCAAGATCGTGCATTTCGAATCGAGTGGCCGTGTACTGGACTCTATAGATCGCCCACACTTTAGCGCCTGGTCTAGTACACCACTTGTACCACTAGGGACGGATCTTATGAGCGGCCTGGCGCTAGTGTTCACCTGCTCGCTGTCGTCTGCTTGAGCACTCCTGCTACTTCTTTTGCCGGCGTAAAGGGCTGCAAGATGCACAATATCTCAGAAATAAGTATACAAAGAATAAATTTACAATTTCTGGCATTTGAAGAAACACTTAGAGTAGAAACAGCGGCGCAACAAACCTAAAGGAATCGTTTCTTGCAGCACCAGTGCCAGCTGTTGGCATTTGGTGTAAAGTTGCTTTTAAGGGACTTTATGTTGGTGTACACCAGCAACAGGCATAATCTTCGAAAGCACCCCATTTGTATATGCGAAAGGTGGGTTACTACAATGAAACACTCGTCACGCAATTGGCGAATGAGACAGGTGTGTTTTTGTGCAAAGCTTTAAATAATATAAGCTTTTATATAAGAACATATGTATACGAAAACACGCGTGCGCCGGGACGCGTCAGAAGTGAGCGATTGAGAAAGAAAAAGCTCATCGATCTCAACCGAGGACGACTAATAACTGGCGGGGACTGGTACGTACGCTTTTCTGCCCGACTCTGACCACCTGCGACGATATGTACGTACACTTAGATGATGCAATTTTGCGGGCGTAACATGGTTACGTAACTGTGAATACGTGTAAATGCTAGCCCACGGAACACTTAGGGTTATGTTCGCTTTCATTATTCGTCACAAGGGGTATACGCAATCAGGTCTCTGTATTTCGGGGTATGGGTTTGCAAAGCAACATGAGCGAATTCAGGTAATCCAAGTGACCCGTCATGTAAACTCAGGTAAACACATATTGCATTCCCAGTGAACTTTTTACACAGCGACAAGTAACTACGATGAGTCGTTTCTTTTCATTGCGTCAAACTAGACATGGGTCGCTCAGGGGTGAGCCGGATCTTGTGAGCGGTTCTTTCTACACAGCGAGTGATCCGCGGCTGAGTGCAAGTGATCGGCGGTTCTTTGGGTGAGCCAAAGAGTTTCTTAATATAAAAGTAGAGGCACATTGTACTAGAATATACGGGTAGTGGGCTCAAATAGCCACCCACAGTGACGCTTCTCACGCTGACGACACGAGATGGCGCCAGAGCATGGGCTGTATGCAGTATGAAGCTCGTGCACCACACTCGCTCTGTGCATTACGTCGTGCCTGTCCAATGAAATAGTTACTGCTGCCCGCAAGAGTCGCCGGGCTAAATGGCATACGTAAATGAGATAGTGGCTTGTAAAACCATACAGCGTGGCTCGATGGGACCGGATTTGGTCAGAGGCGCTCAGTGCCTAAGTGTGAGCTGTCCCAAAACGACGATCCACTTTGTACATACGTTAGCAATCATCCCTTTAAATTCACTTTAGTTTAGCTATTGCCATTTGAAAATTCTTTTTTTCCTTTCTGTCTGCTACCATGTCCCTTGTCACATCCTCTCGGTGTTACGCTCGACCAGCCACAGCAGGTGTGAACACAACGGACAGGAGCTGCTATATAAAGTATGAGGCAATGTGGAAATTGAAGATTACTTAGTAAAATCTCAGTTTATTCTAGTTCAACGGGCAATTTTTTGGACAATATTATGACAAAATCAGTTTATTTCTACGTGGTTTCTCTCCAAAGGTCCAAACAAAAATGTCAAGCCAACCAGCCCCCATGAGACCAAAACTGACAGTGCCAGTCCTGTGCGTATTAGACAAAAAAAAACTTGATATAGAGCTTTTGTAAGTAATTTATTCCCGTACCTTCATGTCCCGAAGGCGTTACAGAAGATAACAATGATATGAGTTACAAATGTGTATTAACTGTCTAAGAGCATTGTTAACATATAATTTATGATGTGTTAACACCACGAAGACATTTCGTCATGCCATTAATGCTGCAAAACTAGGTATAAAAATTCATGGTGCCACACGAGTGGATGGACAGGAGCAAGACCCAAGATGGTTGAAACTACAAATCTGTAGGATTCGAGCAGTCCTGGTTCCTTCCTCTTGATGTTGTACTTGCATGAAATCTCTCTTATTGATTTTATTAGCACTTGTACTTTTGGTATTTTCTTTCATACACAAACAATAATAACCTTATTTCAAGTCAAGATTCTTTTACTCAAACTTGGCACAGCTCTGTCTTACGGTAGTGGGTGTATAATGAGCCTAGGCTAGCACAGTTGTCAGATTTAACATGGATGCCATTGATAAGAAGGCGCACCCATGGTGGCACACATTTTGTAGCGAAAAAAATGGTAATGTCTTAAATATTCTGTTGCCTTCATTAATTTTGGCTCATTCCACTGGTGAAAGCTCCATTTATGCTCTCCCAAATTTAGATCTCAATTGATATTTAGTTAAATTTGAGTTAGCACACGTTTAATGAAACCTTTATGAAAAACTTAAACGATAATACATACTTGATATGCCTTCCATGGGCCTAAAATGGTGGGCTTAAGAATGTAGGCTAAGAATGTTCATTGATCATCGTCATCAGAAAAAAATTTTCCGCCACTTGACCTCGTTCCTTGATACAGTGTTTGAAAGCACACACTATTCTGTTTCGTGAATCCATTCCACACACCATACACTGTATGTGACATTACGACTATGAGATCAAAAATATATATCTCACATAGGTCTAGCTGTTCTCAAGCATCAGCCAAAGTTTTTACGAAATTCACTGTCATTTTAAGAAGAAAAACCCGAAAGAGCAGCTCGCAGGGCCTTGCGGGCACTGTGGGCTGCTGTTGTAAGAAAAGGTTGTCTGAAGCTGGCAACACACGCATCATGCGATCGAACATGGCAGGGCCCACTGGAGTACAGTGAAAAGCTCCAACAGAGTGCCCGAAAAGAAAGTCCTTACATACCTCAGGGCTGGCCACATCGTGCTCCGCAGACAACTTTTGAACTTGGGCTGTAAACTGTGCAATGTTGTTGAGGAGGCGGTCTTTCATCTCAAGCTCTGCCTGGACTGTCTGGTCGAGAAGTTTGGACAGGTGGGACTTCGTTCGGTCCAGGCGGTTTCGTGTGCTCTGGTAATTGATCCCCACATCGGACCAATTAATGCCTGTCGAATGGGTCACCTTGACCATTTTGCTTCAACTTGATCCTGCATTCGGAAACAACGAAGACAGTCGCACTACACCGGAGAATCACCCTTTCTTACACCTAACGAATGAATCCTGATTACACACTTTTCGGAACACTGTACTTATTTACACACCAGAATATTGCTACCGCTTCGGTGCTTTACCGATGTCAGAGATTAGAATTCGTGTTTGCACCATGCAAATACGGCGCCGGCTGTTAGGCCTATGTCGGGGTAAACCAGTTTCTAAACTAACCGTTACAACGCCGCGCAGCTGAACTGCTCACTCGCACTGTTCTTTAACCGCCGAGCAAAGCAAGGTATAAGAACGCCATGTGATACCGTGTGCACTGTTGCCTTAGGGCAGGCCTGAAAAGGGCGCAGCGCGGCAGCATGCCGAGAGACACACTTTCTTTACTGGCCTTACTAGCAAAGTAAGTAGGCACTGACGTGCTGTCGCTCGGAAAACCAACGGGGGGGGACGTTCGAGACGCGCGCGACTGCCATTGGCCGCGCCCGAACGCCTTAAAGCGCTGGCGCAGTTTTGCTCACCTCAGGTCCGCCATCGTTGTGAAAAATGTTATGAGGAACGTGCAACAAGACGAGGCTCGGCAAGCGGAGACTCGGAAACGCCACAATCCTTCCAGCTGCGCTTGCGATAGGGTGCTCTAGTTTGCGAATTCGAACGGTCGAGCAGCCGACCAATCGC